>JAKOGI010001935.1:0-142500 GCA_029747015.1 Carnegiea gigantea
ATATATATATATATATGTATATATACACATATATATATACATATATATATATATATATATATATGTATGTATATACACATACATACATACATACATACATACATACATACATATACATATATATGAGATAGGGGCGAGAGAATAGATGAGAGATAGAGGAGAGAGGAGAGATGAGAAATCAGAGATACATATAGATGTATACACATATATACATCTATGTATATGTATGTATATGATGTGTGTGTGTGTATAAACACACACATATAGAGACATGAGTATGTATAGTCATATATATTTGCGAACATGTGTGTGTGGGCATGCGGGTGTGCATGTGTATGTGTGTGTGTGTGTGTGTGTGTGTGTGTGTGTGTGTGTATGTACATATACATGTATATATATACACACACAGAGATAGATAGATAGATAGATAGATAGATAGATAGATAGATATATACATATACATATATATATATATATATATATATATATATATATATATATATATATATATATATTAAAAAACTTATGCATATGCATACACTGTATGTATGTTTACTATTCATTTTTCTATATCCTACTATTGATTTTAATGAGATTGATTTTTTAGGTTATTATTAATTTTATTTATACACAAAGCTTTGTTTTCTTTTTTGAAGAAACTATTATTCATTTTTGAATTCAATTTAGGAAACTATGATGGCTAGGGTCTTGAAAGTGTAAACCTATATTCATTTTAAGATGTAGCTCAAAAACTTTTGATCTACATAGCTGTCGAATATTGTGAATATGTATGAAGGGACTAAATCTGTGTTTAATTTTTCGTTGTACAATGTTCATTGTTCTGGGTGTTACTATTCATTTTAATAAGATTCATGTTTGAAGTCATTATTCATTGTAATAAGTAATGCTTTATTTTCACTATTGTTGATCTCTCGATATATATTATTGGACATTTAAAGTCTAAATTGAGATTCATTTTCTATATGTGACTATTCATTTAAGTGAGATTCATTTTAATGATTAAAGATTTATTTTCATTATTTAATGTTTATTAACATACTATTCATTTTTTATACATTATACTTCATTTTAGTTATGTAAAATATTTAATCCAATTTTATGAAGGAAAATATTTATAGTCATTTAATAATATACAGGTGTTAATTTTTTATTCATATATAGTTCATTTTTAATAATAAATTTGCTATTTAAATGATATCCAATATGAAACCTAGCAGCACATGTATTTTAGCAAATCCAACCTCATATTATTGTTAAAGTTTACTTTAACATCTAATTTTAACTCAACTTCTTAAAGAGTGCATTTACACTCCCGTTTTCGACACGAGTGAAATCAACTAAAAGAGCATAGTGATGTATTTATCATACCTACAATGGTGTTTGTGATATCTTTTATGGTTAAGTCAAAATCCTTCAGAGTATAATGTCTGCCACAATGTCTCTATAATATACTGCACTTATCTACAAATTGTACTTATTTACATGAGTTATCTGTGCATTGCATGATTATTGGCTTCTTACATTTGCACTTATAAAGCATGTGTCGCTTTGCGAAAATTCTACTCTGCTACTGTTAATCTTCATTACTTGAATGAAGTGTGAACAATTGATTATGTTGAGAAAAGGATTGTAAAGGATGAAAACCTAGGATTCACAATGAATGAGATCTAATTCAATCTACTACGTTGCTTTCTCTTTTTACTGGACACATGGTCATTTGTTATTATTGCCAAATTCACATTATGCATTTCTTAAAACTGTCCTTTGTTTTTTAAAGGTCAAAGACTAAAGTCGATAAGGTCAAAGATTAAAGTCGATAAAGTCAAAGATCTAGTTTATCAATTGGAAATTGAAAGACTCTAAATCATATCTATGAGAATGAATGCGTAATGGACAAAAAAAATTAAAATAACCATCCTCTTATAGAATTTATTTTGCTTAGATTGTATAACCGTCTATACAATTTACACCGTATCAAAACCCCTTTCACTTATGACCTTTATGTGAGCATATTCAAAGAACTAGTGCTCAAAAAAATGTTTCATTCTGCTCTATGCAAATACCACAAAGGCATTTGGCGGTCTTATTGACCGTAGGTAGTATTTACCTATTGTCCATGACCTTCAAATTAAAACTATGTTTAAGAATATTACTTCTATTCTAAGGTATTCGACCCCATTTCAGGTTACTTTCTTCATCAAGATTGATGCTACAAGATTAGCACATTGATAGGGCCATTGCCATTAAAGGCTAAGCCAACTACAACATTTTAGAAAATACACATACTTTCTGTAAGCCAATCACTATAACACTTCTTGTGTGTTCTATGTAAAGGTTGTTGGAGTTGCAAAGAAAGCTGCTACATATTAACACAACCTGTTTCAGGATAGCTTGCAAGTTGATATTGTTAGGAAATTAGAGCAATCTAATTGCGGAAACGTTAGGATGAATAATGATAATCAAAAGTAAAACAACGATAATAAGAACAATAAAGAACACCAAGATTTACGTGGAAACCCAATGCGGAAAAAAACTGCGGACGGCGATGAGCACTAACAATCCACTATGAGAAGGAGAGATTACAATGCGATTACAATCACAACGAATGATTTTGGTTAAGCAACAAGATTACAATCTCTCTTATAATCTCTCTCTGAACTCTCTCACAAATCTAGGGAAGTTGAACTGAATACTCAAATGGTGTTTTGTTGGTGTGTAGAGAAGATAGGAGGCGTGCCCTTTATAAAGGGATAGGATGAGCGACAAACCCGCTAGAAACACTAGCTACCACAGCTAAACAACCACCGTCCACCACGGGCTGTAGAGTGCAATTGGGCCAAAACCCCAACTCTCGAACACCATGGAGGACCTGTCATGAAGTGGGGATGATTGAATTTTTGGGCCATATGCTAACAATCGCCACCTTAGACCAAAATCCAACACCAACTCTTAAACACTGCCAAAGCACCCCGAAGGGTGATGCACTAAAGGGCAATCAAATGTTGTGAACACCAACTAAGCCTAAGCAATGATCAAACTTAGCTATAGGGAGAGGTTTAGTAAGCATATATACAGGATTCTCTAAAGTATGAACCTTCCTCATAACAATCTCCCCTGCAGCAACTGTATCTCTAACATAGTGATACTTAACACTTATATGCTTGGTTTTGGAATGATAGTCATCATTCTTGGTCAAGTGAATAGCACTCTGACTATTCAAAAACACCATAGTAGTACCCTATGGAATTCCAAGCTCGGCAACAAGGCCCTTCAACCAGGTAGCTTCCTTCATACCTTCAGTTGCAGCAACATACTCAACCTCCATAGTAGAAAGAGTTGTAATACATTGAAGCGATACTTTCCATGAGATAGCACCTTTACACATAGTGAAGATATACACTGAAGTAGACCTCCTCCTATCAACACCACCAGCATAATTAGAATCAACAAAACCTGCAACATCCCATATACTAGCTTTGTTTCTGTCAAACACTAATCCTCTATTACTTTAACCCTTCACATACCTAAGGATCCACTTTACAGCCTCCTAATGATCCCCACCAGGATTATGCATATAATGACTTATCACACTCATAGCATGTGATAAGTTAGGCCTAGTGCACACTATAGCATACATCAAACTACCAACTACACTAGAATAAAGAACACGAGACATCTTCTCAACATCCTCCTTAGACTATGGATAAGACTCAGCAGACAATTTAAGGTGAGCAATAAGATGTGTAGAAACTGCCTTGCAGTTACTCATATTAAATCTATCAGGTACTATCTCAAGATATCGACTGTGAGATAAGTAAAACTTACCAGTCTTTCGATCCCTCTGAATCTCTATGCCTAGTGTCTTCTTTGCTGCACCCAGGTCCTTCATCTCAAACTCCCTACTAAGTTGAGATTTCAGCTTACTGATCAAGGACTTATCGTTGGAAGTTATCGGCATGTCATCAACATATAACAGCAAGAAAACAAAAGAACCCTTAGAAAACTACCTGAAATATACACAATTATCATACCGATTGCGTGTGTATCCTTTCCCAATCATAAAGGTATCAAACCTTTTATACCACTGCGTAAGAGTATGCTTATGTCCATACAAGGACTTCTTTAAATGACATACACATTGTTCCTTCTTGGGAACAACAAAACCCTTAGGTAGCTTCATCTAAATCTCATCCTCTAACTCCACATAAAGGAACACAGTCTTTACATCAAGTTACTCTAACTCCAGATCAAACAGAGCGACAAAAGCAAGTAGCACTCTAATAGAGATGTGGCGAACAACAGGAGAGAATACCTCATTGTAGTCAATACCTTCCATTTGATCGCAACCATGAATAACCAGGCATACTTTCCACCTTGCATCTTCAACCCCGGGTACGCCTTTCTTTCTTTTATAGAACCACTTAGCATTTAAGGCTCTCCGGCCTTTAGGTAGCTCACATAAATCCTAAGTTCAATTCTTGTGTAGGCTCCGAATTTCTTCTTGCATAGCTAGGACCCAATTAGATGAGCTTGGGCAGAAGATGTCTTTAGTATAAGTTAAAGGTATAGCACCTTCAGGGATCTCCTCTGCAACGGTAAGAGCATAAGTTATAAGTCCCTCACTATCTACATAGTGAGCAGGCTTCCTGATCTCCCTCCTAGGACGATCACAGGCTATGGAGTAATCATCCTCTACCTGAGGCTGATTAGGACTTGTAGTAATAGAACTAGGTTCAGTAGCCTGAACCTTCCTACTGGGATGATCAGTAGCTCTACCTTGAGCTGCAACAGTCTCCACCTCTATCTCTACCTTCCTACTAGCATCCTCTCGATCACATGCACTAGTAATAGAAATAACATATTCCTTCTCAGAAGATAATATAGCATTTTCATTGAAAGTTATATCTCTACTCTGAATAACTTTCTTAGAATTAGGACACCACATTTGATATCCCTTAGACTCAGATGCATACTAAGAAACATGCATTTAAAAGCCCTTAGAGCTAACTTCCCATCATTTACATGGGCAAATACAGGACATCTAAATATTCTCAATATAGAATAATCAACAGAATTGCCTGACCAAACTTCTTCTGTATTCTAAAAGTCAATGGATGTATATGGAGATCGATTCATCAGATAACAAGCTGTTAAAATAGCTGCAACGTAAAAAGCTTTGCGATCCCAAAGCCCTGCATTAGAAAGCATACAACGAGCTTTGGTAGAGTTCAATTGATGCGTTCTGTAACTCCGTTCTGTTTGGGCTTACCAACTAATGTCTTATGCCTAGCTATGCCATTAACTACGCATAACTGAGTGAACTCTGACTTACAATATTCAAGACCATTATCAGTCTTGAGCTTCTTTATCTTCCTCCCAGTCTGGTTCTCAACAAAAGCCTTGAACTTTTTGAATATAAAAAACATCTCATTTTTCTATCTCAAGAAGTAAACCCAAACTTTTCGTGAGAAATTATCAACAAATGTTAACATATAGCGCTTACCTCCAAATGAAGGAACCTTCGATGGACCCCATAGATCACAATGGATGTAATCAAGGACTCCTTGCATACAGTGCTTAGCCATAGAGAAACCAACTCTCTTTTATTTTCCAAATAAATAATAATCACAAAACTCTAGCTTACCCGTACCTACGCTACCCAGACAACCTTTCTTGCTTAAAATGGTCATCCCCTTCTCACTCATATGGCCCAATCACATGTGCTATGATCTCGTAGTATCCACATCTTGCTGATGTTGTACAAACTGCTTTTGAACCTGTAAATGTTGTACCCTGCAGACGATAAAGACTTCCCTACCTGAATCCCTTCATTAGCACCATGGCACCCTTTATCACCTTCAGGACAACATTCTCAGCTGAGTACCTGTAATCATTAGCCTCAACGGTACCCAAAGAGATAAGATTATGAGTCATATCCGGAATGTGATGAACCTTATACAAGGTCCTAACTACACCATCATGGGTTTTAATCTCCACAGTACCTACTCATGCAACCTTAAACTCGGTGTCGTTGCCCATAAGTACAATCCCTGTATCAATAGGCTCATAAGTAGCAAACCAGTCCCTATGAGGACACATATGATACGTACAACCAGAATCTAAAGCCCAATCATCATTTGCCCCCTTTCTAAAGGTAGTGGTAAGAGATATAGTGGTAACCAACACATCACCATTAGACTCAAACTCAACTACACAATTAGCTATAGCAGGTTTCTTAAAATGATTCTTCCACTCTTCTTTCTCTTTCTTATTTTTGAGTTTCTAACAGTTAGCAGCAATATGACCTAATTTATCACAGAAATTGCAAGTCTTACTAGCATGAGAATTTCTAAACTTAGAATGGTTCTTTCTCCCACTACTATTCCCCCTTTTCTCAATTGTTCTACCCCTTACAACCAATCCCTTAGTAGAATCAGTATAAATACCATGATCAAACTTTTCTTTAGACAATAAGTTTGACTTAATATCCTCAAATGATATAGTATTGGAATTATTATATAGCATGACCTCCTTAAAATGCTTATATGAAGGGGGTAATTACTCAACCTACAAAATAGCCTTATCCTCATCCTCAATTTTCACATCTAAACTGTCAAGACCAACAATAATCAAATTAAAATTATTTAGATGTTTTTATAATAAGAGCACCTTCTGCCATCTTGAAAGTATACAACCTTTCCTTCAATCGGATCTTGTTAGCAAGACTCTTTGTCATGTAGAGTTTCTCCAGCCGAACCCAAAGACCCTCTGTAGTTGTCTTATCAAGCACCTCTCACAAGACATGTGGTGCTAAGCACAACTGTATGGCCAAAAGTGTCTTCTCCTCTAGTTCTTCCCATTTATCATCTGTTAAAGAGCCACACTTCTTCTTCTTCTGTTCCACCCACGGTTCTTTTGTCACCGTACTGGATTTCGTATGAGATCTTGAGAGAACCTTCCACAACCCAAGTTGAATGAGAACCACTCTCATCTGTACCTTCTAAAAATTAAAACTAATCTCTTCATCAAACTTCTGAATATCAACTTCATGATTCAAGACATCCTAAACCTCGCCCTGATACCACTTGTTAGGAAATTGGAGCAAACTAATTGTGAAAGAGTTAGGATGAACAATGATATTCAAAGGTAAAACAACGATGACAACAATAATAAAGAACACCAAGATTTACATGGAAACCCAATACGAGGAAAAACCACGGATGGCGACCAGCACTAACAATCCACTGTGAGAAGGAGTGAGTACAATGCAATCACAATCACAACAAATGATTTTGAGTAAGCAACAAGATTAAAATATCTCCTATAATCTCTCTCTAAACTCTCTCACAAATTTAGGAAAGTAAAACTGCATACTCGAATGGTATTTTGTTGGTGTGTAGAGAAGGTAAGAGGCAAGCCCTTTATGAAGGGAAAGGATGAGCGAGAAACCTGCTAGAAACCCTAACCACCACAGTTAAACAACCTGTCATCCACCACGGGCCATGGAGTGCAAATTGGGCCAAAACCCCTACTCTCGAACACCATGGAGGACCCACCATGATGTGGGGATGATTGAATTTTGGGCTACACACTAACAGATAAAACTCATTAGTATGAAAATTAATAAAGACCACCCTAACCATTATAAGAGATCTCTGGACTGCCAAAATCTGATTTATTAGGTTATTTTGTCCACTAATTACTAACAATCACATGCTCCAAATTCTAGTAGCTATAATGGGTGCACTGAAGTATTTCATTAGAAGGCATCTTGCATTGAACTCTGACAGCTTTCATAATTTTTTTCCATTTGCATTACTCAACCCTGTAACTTAGTCTCATTTCCTTACAACCAAGATGTAATTTGAAATTATTTCCCTTAGTGGCCACACTTAATGGTGAAATAGGATGGTAGAACTCCTTTGTTTCCTAGAAAGTATGTATACGTACCACTTTTAATATAGATAGAAAACCAAATACTTATGACCCAGCACTGTTTTCTAATTTTGACTAGCAAATTAATGCAAGGAAAAACTAATCAATTTGGTATGTACGTATCATGCCTTTCGATATTTCAAAATATGTGTTGAGCTGGTGTTAATATTCATGAATCAAATTAGATGTCTTCACTGACATGTTCACTTATGTATATGCTTAAATTAACTATTGTTGAGCAATTCTTAAATATATGAATTTCTTTACATTTGAAAAAGTAATCACCTATTGCCATACAAGGAGAAAGAGTGACATCTGTAGGCCATGGAGAAAAAGCGCTACGAAGCAAAGGAAAATCAAAAGCTAATGATGCTGAGCCACCATATTCTACTACTAATATTCCTGAAGAATCTGACAGAATAGAAACTGCAGTAGAGGAAGTCGTTCTCTACATACAAAAAAAAAAACAACTGAAAGAAAAGCAAAACTTTAGCTAGTAAATATAAAACACATGCTTCCCAATCATCATTTCTAGATGCAACTCATACAACTACTAATCATCTAGCTTTGTCTCCTTCATCTTCTTTGCCACCTCATCCTACTGGGGCTATCATGTTAATAGCACACAAGAAAATCTTCACCATGAAACAAAAGTATTTCCTCAAATACAGATGCCATTGTCAGTTCTTAAGGGGATAATCAGAATGAAGCTGAAATAACTAGCGAAAATCAAAGTCGCAATATATTTTCAAGTCGTATGACTATAAAGAATGTTTATAATGTGCAGTAACATATAAAAAGCATTCCAACTTTGTGTGAGCTACTAAAGAGCATTGATTTTGGAGGTTTGTTGGAACTCTAATGTAAAAATGTCTCACCATATTCCGCATATTGGCTCTTAGCCAACCTTTAGCATTTTACCTGTTCTTTGAATATATGTGACAACCATATTCTAAGAATTTTAGTCAAGAATGTTCATTATCTCTAGCAACCAAAAAGCAACCATGAACATTAGTATCCTCAAGTAACTCCAAGAATACAATGAGACAAAGGAGTATTATTAGAGGGGTTTCGTTGTAAAGAGTTGAAAAAAAAAATCAACAGATACCTGGCAAGATAATGAATCAAGAGCTAAAACGTGGAAAAGAGCTAAAGGAAACAATTATTACACAGGCCTAGTTTTATCCTTGACGGTAATATACAAATTAAAGTTCATTGAAAAAATTAAATTTACTTTTCAAAAATGTTATACATCTCTTTACTTCTTGAAATCGCAGATGGTTCACCTTGAAAGAGTACTATATCTTGCAAGTACTATCCTAGAGATATACCAGCTATCAAAGTTTGGATAACAAAACTTGTTAAAGAAAGAGTTGAAATGGAAATAAAAATAGCAGGGGACCTTGGCTTATTTCCTTGCCTTCATTCCCCTTAACATTGTACGATTAGTTGGCCTTGTCTTCTATTTACAATTGCACTAGACATCTCAATCACTAAATCTTCAATAGTTCTATACCTATCTTAAATATACAACTTAGGTGTTTGGTTCCAGATTTATTAATTAAAAAAAAAAGATAATGCCAACTTACCAAGATGTTATTTATCAATGGACAATAGCAAAGATTATCATTAGTGAGCAACTAATAATAAGTATGGTACTATTTTCGTAAATATTGGCAATTTTTCATGAATGAAGACATCGACATTGATTCACTAATTATCGAGAGGAAAAGTCCAACTATATTTGACGCATTGAAACTAAAAAATATCTACTAGGGGGAAAAAGTGCATTATCTCCACATCAAAAATAGTGCTTTAAAACTATTCTGACTCCAAGTCGTGTTCCTTACCTTGATTGTCATCACTATTACCACACACCCAAAAAAAAAAAAAAAAAAGCGCTTCAAACCTTGTCATTTGCACTATTTAGATTTGGGAGCCTTCGGACTATTGTTAGGCTTTTATGTTCTTCATCCTACTAAAAAAAACAAATATGCTTTAAGGTAACCCTTGATACTTAAAGTGAGTTGAGAGTGGAAAAATATTTAGTGGTATTTGCTTTAGTAGGATCTATAATGGGGCAACTTGTAGTAGTTGTTCTTTGGTTTTGAATCTTTATCCAATTGAGTCAGATTACTTTGGTGTGAACCGAAGACTAGAACTTTTGTCTAGATTATGTTTTGTAGATTCATTCCTTTTAGCATTCCTTATCTGCTAGTTTATTGTTGATACAATATTTTCTTGTTGCCAAACTCACCAATGTCCAGCTGTATGCAATGCACTAATTGCAAGCCGTGGTCTTAGCTTGATTGACATTAGCATTATTACTTTATTGGTTAAAACCAATAATTCTTTTTTCCTATGTTTGCTAATGATATCATTGTCGCATTCTTAGGGTCATGTTTGTTGCATTCTTAGGGAATTCATGAGTTTGATGTTATAATTTATACCCCAAATTCCTATTTTACACTTGGATATAGTTCTTTGATGCTTTTTGCAAGTTTTGAGACCTTTTTGAGCAAGCATTGACCCTTAAAAGTCAAGTTTGTGACTCACCGTAGATGTCCCCCATCACCAATACCTATGGAGAGAAAGAGGATCAATCAAGTTAGAGGCCCTCATAGACCATCCGTGGTGGATTTGACGATCCGTAGTAGGCCTGTAACTGCTCAACTATTTATTTTCCTCAGCTTTTATGGCTGAGAATGAATGGGGGTGCTATATCTAGACATACACTATTGCTTGAATAGAAAACTCATCTATCCTACCCTATAATTCTCTCAAATAGTTTTGTATTTTTATCATTTTTAGCGTAAAAAGGGACATTAGAAAGAAGATCACTTACAATTTGGAGATTTGAAGATGGAAGAACTACTAAGAATCTCCATTGTTCTTAAGCAAACTCTGTTCCTAACTCTTTGGACACCATTGGAATAGTTCTTGTTTATAGTTCTAATGTTTAGATTGAACTCTTTCATTTGTTTCATTATCATAAGTGAGTAGTTCCCTTTAGTTTAGGTATTTGATAGCCAAGTAGTGAGACCTGATTCTTAATCTTTATCAAAATTGCGTTTTATGTGTTTGGGATGTTTCAATCTATCTTGTGCTGTGAATATTGTGAGTAGTTTAGGCTAAATTTGCTTGCAAATTATTAAATGGTTCTGTGAAGTACTAAAAGGTGAAATCCACTATTGGATCGATAGGAATAGACTTAACAAAGTAATTTTTGAGAGAAATTTTGACGACTTGCACTTTTAATTTTAGACTATAGTCAAGAATCCTTTGAAAGAATGGTGATTTATTTAGTCTAAACAATTAGTTCATTTTGAAAGAAATAATTGGATATTACATGATTGTCATCGTTGGATTCAACCAAATTTGAGTGAGCGCATACTTTATTCATTGGATCTAGTTCATTGTTAGTGAAACAAATCCATAGGCGTTTTTAATTGATAAATTTTATAAATTTGAAACAAGCATTCATCTAGTATTAGATTAGTTTTATAAAACAACCAAACTCAATATATTTCGCTTAGCATTTGAAAAGGATTAACTCAATAGATTGCATTGGTCTCTATAGGAATGATATTTGAACTAAACTATAACACCTGTGCGCTTGCGGAATGTCAACTACAAAAGGGCGGTATTAGAGAATCTAGTGGAAACAACCATAATATTACCAATAACCTAAAAAGGTACTATCCAACAGTAAACATGGTAAAGAGGTTATTCTCTAACTATAAGCCAGTTTTGAAAGTGATTCAAGCAACAAAGGCGACAATGAATTGCATCTGAAATAAGAAAAAAAACTTCAGTCAACAGAACCAAGAGGAAGAAAGATCTTCCTAAGAAGCACAACCTACGCCAACCTCACAAACCACACAAACCCACTCCACCCATTCAAAAAATGGAAGATGATCTCTTTAGTAGTGATCTTAAATTTCTGGCTTGCCTCCAAGCAATAACAAAAGTCCAAATTTCACTCAAAGACAATAAAGTTTCAATGAGTTTTTCAATTCGGATGTTGGTTCATCAATTGCTAAACTGAAAGAGGTTGATCTATTAACAACCAAAGTGACAGATGCAAGTACCTCCACAACCACTAAAGTGGCATTTGTTGGTCCATCATTCAGTTTAGATATAGATGAAATTATGACACTTGCATCAGAATAGGTATCAAATATGAACATCAATCCAAAAATGAGGTACCAACCCTGAGCAAGTAATCTAAGGGAGAGCAAAGATAGAAATCACTACCTGAAGAAGATAGAAAGAAAAATGCACAAAGTATCAGATTTAGAGGCATTAATAATTGAATGAGACCTGAAAGTTTACGTGATAACACTGCAGATGTGAGTGCAGAATTATAGAACAATGAAGAAGAAGAAGAAGAAGAAGAAGAAGAAGAAGAAACTTCCCTAGTGAGATGTACAATTAAGGTGCAACTACCATATTGGTCTAAGATAATTAAAACCCCTTAATTTGATAAACTCACTACAAACGAGGGAGAGATGACATACTTAATGTTCACCCCAGTCAAAAATGAATATGATAGAAGGTAAACAAGATGTCAACTTTTTTTTTCTAAAGAACAATTCAAATAACTGGATCATAATATTTTAAATTTATTTTCACGGAAATAGTTTTCTCTTCTGCAACGATGAAACTCTTAATTGCCAAGTGCTCTATAGTTTGTCACATGACCAATCTATCCTTATGTAAGTAAATCATTCTTGAATGTGATGATAAATGCCTCACCATTCTTTTAGATAACTGCATTCTATTGTTATAAAAATCTATAGGAAATTATTCAAAATCATGGTTGGAACACAAAATTAGAAAAGAACACTTAAAGTAGTTCACTTATATGATGCTACATAGGAGAGAACTTTGAATTAATGAGCGTAATGTTGACATCAAAAATGACATTAACTGGGTAAATAATTGGAAGACTCTAAAAAGCCTTCCTTAAATATATTTTTGGGTAATAATATAGGAGTTATCGTTACCACTATGTCAGAAGACATCATGTACAGAATATAACAGGAGAGTCGTTGGAGAACTCAGGCTCTTAAATACATAGTCTCTTAACATACTCTTTTTCACATCTAGGTATTTTCTTCTTGTATATATAAAAGATTCTGTATTTGACTAATTGTAAGGCATTTCTACATATATACTCTATAACTTTGTGCTTAGTTACAAAGCATTCACTAGTATATTTCACCCCATAGAAAGTAGACAATACCAGATTACCCTACGCAAAGGGTATCTTGTAATTGTTTAGCAAGGACAATGCACCGTATAGCCTGATTATAAAAATTCCTTATCTTCCTCTGCATCCACGTAGTATAGACTACACCTATAAGTGTAACTTCCCCTCATTGGCAAATTGCAAGGTTTTCTTTCCTTTATGCTAAATAATATGCCACCTAAGTTTTCACTTTAAAGATCATTTTTTAAGATTTTGTCTCGACCGAATTAGCACATAGCTCTAAATTTCATTTGTAATTCAAAAGCTAAATGTCAACAGCTGGGTATTGAATCAAAACGGTTTGTAGACAACAAGAATAAGTATACTTCATTGAAATTTCATATTAATTGATACTAGCATCATACAACCCATAGTAAAAGTTCCATTTATTGGTAGCAATCGCAACATCCATGATAGTTACCAAATTTTGTCCTTGGACTTCTGATGGGGATCAAGGCACCAAGAACTCCTATGAGCAGGAAGAGGTATAGATTACATGTCCAAGGTCAGAGAAGATCAAGAACAATATGACACTAGTTAGGGAATACCTCCAACAAGTAGACTTGATCAGTACCAGTTCAGCCAGTTTCTAACCCAGGATTGAGACCATGATCAGTATTGATCATGAATAACTGAGGATTCACTAATCCCTCACATCTTTAGTTCAGGTTGTTATTAGTCCAATAAATTAAGTTTGCACCATTTTGAAGCACTAAAGGTAAAGCAATCAGAAGCTAAGTCCAGACAGTGTACCTGGGACTGGAACCTGCATACTATAGTTTTTGGAGGGAAATTTTAAGAATTTTTAGCATGCATCTCTCACATGAATTTAGGCTAAGAAAGGATGCCTAGATATTTATCAAATGAGCTATCAAAAGTTGGTAATTAGCTCTGTTATAGCTTGCTACTAGCCAGCTAATCTCAAGCATAAAATAGCCTTTTATCTAGATTGTTGTACCTGCTAGCAACATGATGACTAGTCCGATTAAGTTTGCCACAAGTTGCATTTTAGCCTACTTAAAGGTTTCTTTGAGAGCACATATCAGTCCATATTTACGAAGAAGGTCAACACCTCATCTGATTAAGCAAAATGACCTATAAAGGTGTCATTAATTCACTAGCTTTCAGCTTAAATCAGCTTATAACACCCTAGGCTATTAGTTCTTCCCCGAGGTTTACTTGATTAGCATATGGTACTCGTTATTTCTGACTTATAGTCATCGGCTTTGCTAGAGAGAAGGTCATATATAAACCTCTATCTCTTTGTATTGCAATCAGATTATCATATATTGAACTAAACTTGAGTTTATCCCAGTTTGTTCTCTAAATTTCTAGTGGTTCTATCATGAGTTGGCAACTTAATTGGTGATACACTAGGTAATTTTAGTTCTTCTTGCTAGTGATTCTATATCCAAGAAACCCTAAGGTGACTGCCCAAGTGAGCTTCAAGTGTGGTGTCTTTGTATCACTTGACTAATCACTTGATCATCCAACTTTATCCTTGTCTGTTTGAGTAATTTACAATTTAGTGAGCTTCTGGTGTATGGGATGAGTAAGGCTAGGTACATCATGTGGTATCAAAGCCTTGGCTACTCTCTTAGGACCTTTCTATAACCTAAATACAACCCAATTAACCCAAACATAATCCCAGTCCACAAAGAACCTGCAACATGCCATCCAGCCTTACTTAAGAGAGGATTGTTTAGCAAGCACTTAGGGGGAAAGTTGAGCTTGAAGGAAGGGTCAAATATCTCCAAGATCAGCTTATAAGCTGATGAGGGAAACAAAGCAGAAGCTTGAGAAGATCTAGTAGCAACAACAAGCATGGAGATTCCAGTTCAGCACCATTCTGAACTGGAGGGAGATGACAACCCGTTTGCCTCTTCTAGCAATGCTTCTTCTAGATGCAGAAATAGGGGACATCATAGGAGGAATGAAGGATGTTGGGATGATTTCAGAGTTGATATCCCTAAATTTGAGGGACAGCTAGATCTAGATTTATTCCTAGACTGGCTCCAAACTATGGAGAGAGTCTTTGAATACAAGCAGATCCCTGATGAGAAAAAAGTTAAGTTGGTTGCTTTGAAGCTAAGAAAATATGCTTGAATCTAGTGGTCTAATGTGGTAGCTAAGAGGGTGAGAAAGAGAAAAGGTAAGATCAACTCCTAAAGGAAGATGAAGGAGAAACTAAAGGCCAAATTCTTACCAGACCATTACTTGCAAGACAATTATCTCAAACTCCACAATCTAAAATAAGGAACCAACAGTGTAGATGAGTACACCAGGGAATTTGAACAATTGCCACTCAAATGTGATCTCAAGGAGGATAAGGACCCAGACCTTAGTTAGGTATATGGTTGGGTTGGATGAAAAAATGGCTCATGTGGTGGAACTACACCCTTACACTATCTTAGATGAACTTAGCACTCTGGCTTACAAGGTTGAACTGTAAAAGGAAGGTCAAGGGTAAGAGAGAAGCCAGTAGGCCCCTAAACAGAACCTACTCTTTCCAAAAACCACTTTAAAACCCTTCCAGACCCAACTACCCTCCACAAAGTGAAACTATTTCACCCACTGCCCCAAAAACACCAGTTAAGCTAGCTCCTAAGCTAGTTGATGCTAGGAGGTGTTTTAGATGCCAAGGATTGAGCCCCACAACTTTTGAGTGCCCAAGCAAGAGAGTAGTGACCTTGGCTAAGTATCAGTCCATTTGTGAGAGCTTAGAAGAGCCAGAAGATGGGGGAGATAAGGACCTTTTCTTAACTAAAGGCTTGGAAAAGGATGAAGAGGGTCTAAATGAGGGAGAAATGCTGGTAGTCAGGAAAGCCTTGAGTGGTTTGGCTACACCTGAAAACCAGGAGCAAAGGGAAGGAATCTTCCACACTCGATGTACAATTAGAGAGAAGATTTGTTCACCAATTATAGATGGAGGCAGCTGTACCAATGTGGCTTCTAAAACCTTGGTAGACAAGCTAAAGCTTCCCACAATACTTCACCCATCTCCCTATACTATTTAGTGGCTGAACCAAGAAAAAGGTATTTAAATTTTATCCAAATAGCTTGTCTCTTTATCCATTGGGAAGGGGTATAAGTATGAGATATGGTGTGATGTAATACCCATGGATGGCTGCTATGTCCTTTTGGGCAGACCTTGGTTATTTGATAGGGGGTTACGCATGATAGGAGACTGAATACCTATACCTTTATTAAAGACCACAAGAAAATTACCTCTCTCCCCTCAAATCTTCCCAAATCCATAAGCCTAGAGACTCTCCCCAGTTTGGTGTGTTTCTTACAACCCTCCTCAGAGCCCAACAACATGAGTTTCAATCAGCTTAAGAGTTGATCTTGTTAAATCTTAAGCCAGTAAATGCCCTACTCACTATCGATCCCCTGTTATAACCTCTCTTGCTTTAGTACAAGCATGCCTTCCCCATTGAGATACCTTATGGCCTACCCCTAAAGAGATCCATTCGGCACAAGATCAACCTTATCCTAGGATCTACCCTCCCAAACAAGCTTGCATATAGAATGAACCCTTAAGAAACCACTGAAATTTAGAGGCAGGTGGATGAGTTACTAGCCAAGGGCAAGATTAGAGAGACCTTGAGTCCCTGTGTAATGCCAGCCTTGCTAGTGCCTAAGAAAGATGAAAGTATGAGAATGTGTGTGGATAGTAGGTCATAAACAAAATCATCATAAAGTATAAGTGCCTATTCCTAGATTAGAGGACCTTTTTGATAAGCTACATGGTTTCACAATATTCTCAAAGATTGATCTTAGAAGTGGATACTACCATATCAGAATCTATAACGGGGATGAGTGGAAAACAGCCTTTAAAACCAAGGGGTTGTATGAGTGGTTGGTGATACCTTTTGGTTTAACCAATACTCCTAGCACCTTCATGAGGCTAATGAATGAGATGTTCAAGCCTTTGATAGGGAATTCAGTGGTTGTTTATTTTGATGACATTTTAGTCTATAGTTAGACTGAAGAAGAGCATGCTCAACATTTGTATCAAGTACTCCACATTCTATCCCAGGAGAAGTTGCATGGGAACCTTGAGAATTTTCACTTTTTCACCTCTCAAGTGAAGTTCTAGGGTTATGTGGTTTTAGCTCAGGGAATCTAGGTTGATGATGACAAGATTAAAGCTATCAGAGAATGGCCAGTTTCTACCTTTATCCAACAAGTCAGAAGACTTCATTGCTTGGCTTTACTTTATACAAAATTTGTGAGCAGTTTTAGTTCACTTATGGCTTCAGCCACTGAAGTGCTCAAAGGTAAGAAATTTGAATGATCAGATTAGGCTCAAAGGCCCTTTGAACTCATCGAAAACAAGCTCACTAGTGCCTCTATTCTTGCTGTACCAAACTTCGCAAAAGTATTTAAGGTAGAGTGTGATGCTTTTGGGGTTGGGATTAGAGTTGTACTGACTCAGGAAGGGAGACCTATGGCCTATTTCAGTGAGAAACTGAATGATGTAAGAAGGAAATTCTCTAGTAATGACAAGGAGTTCTATGCCATCATCAGGGCATTAGAACATTGGAGATATCATTTGATTGGTGCTGAATTTATCCTGCATTCAGATCGTGAAGCCATCAAATTCATTCAAGGATAGCATAAAGTCAACCCAAGACATGCCAATTGGGTTGAATATCCTTTTATTTTATGATCCACCATAAGTCTAAAAAGCTTAGCAATGGTGCTGATGCCTTTTCCATAAGGTATGTACTTCTATCTACCTTTAATTCTAGAGTTCTTAGCTTTGAGATGATCACAGAATAGTATAGAGTTCATGAGAACCTCAATGAGCTATTTAAGAAGTGCTCTCACCATCCTCAGGGGCCATTCCACCTTGATCAAGGCTTCCTTTTCAAAGGAAGTAGGTTGTGTGTTCCCAGTAGTGGAATCAGGGAGCTATTGATTCAGGAGGTTCATGGAGGAGCTTTGGCTGGCCATTTTGAGGTTAACAAGACCTGTTCCATGCTTAAAGAGCATTATTATTGGCCTAAAATGGCCAAAGATGTTGAGCACTTTATTAAGAGATGCTCTATCTACCAACTAGCTAAGAGTCATGTTTTGCCTCAGGGGCTTTATTCTCCATTGCCTATTCTATAAGCCTCATGGAAAGATATCAACTTGGATGTGATCACAGGGTTGCCAAGGACATAGAGGAGCAAGGATTCAATTATGGTGGTTATTGATAGATTCTCTAAGATGGCCCATTTTATCCCTTATGACACTGTCTATGACGCATCTAATGTGGTCAATCTGTGTTTCAGGGAAATAGTCAAATTACATGAGATTCCTAGAAGCATGGTATTAGATAGAGATATGAAGTTTCTTAGTCATTTTTGGCTAACTTTATGGAGGACGATGGGCACCCTAATCCAGTTCAGTACCACCTGTCACCCCTAGATAGATGGTCAAACTGAAGTTACCAATAGAACATTGGCTACAGTACTTAGATATTGGCAAACAAGAACATTAAAGGATGGGATAAGTTGCTGGCTTATGCAGAATTTTCCTATAATAAGGCTCCTAGCAAAGCTGCAAAGTATTCTCCTTTCCAGATTGTGTCTGGCCAGAACCCTCTCACTTAACTAAACTTGGTACCTCTGCCTACTATCACCAAGTGTAGCTGGGAGGCAAGCAAAAGAGCTGAAGAGATCAAGGAGTTTACACCAAGGTGAGATCTAGATTCAGAGGAGCAATAAGACGGCAAAGAACTAGGCGAATAAGCATAGAAAAAGGACCATTTCTAACCAAGAGATTTAGTTTAGATCCATTTAAGGTATGAAAGGTTTCCTAGTAAGAGGAAATCTAAATTGATGCCAAGATCAAATGGACCTTTTGAGGTGCTAGAGCAGGTTGGTCGCATGCCTATAGGTGGATCTACCACGAGAGTAGGGGTCTCTGCTACCTTCAATGTGGCTAACCTTAGCCCATACCATAATGATTCTAAGGAACGACCTAGATTGAGGGAAAACTCTTTTCAAGAAGAGGGATGATGGGGATCAAGGCACCAAGAACTCATGTGAGCAGAAGGAGGCTCAAATTGCATGTCCAAAGCTAGAGAAGATCAAGAACACCATGACACTGGTTAGGGAATACCTCTAGCAAGCAGACTTGATCACTACCAGTTTAGCCTGTTGCTAGCCCAAGTTTGTGATCATGATCAGTATTAATTGTTCATTTGTCCCTCACATATATAGTTCAGCTTGTTATTAGTCTAATAAATCAAGTTTGAGCCATTTTGAAGCACTAAAGGTTAAGCAATCCGAAGCTAAGTCCAGACAGTGTACCTAGGACTGGAACCTATATAGTCCAATTTTTAGAGGGAAATCTGAAGACTTCTTGGCATGCGTCTCTCACATGCATTTAGGCCAGGAAAGGGTTCCCAAATATCTATCGAATGAGCTTCCAAAAGTTAGTAATTAGCTCCCTTACAGCCTGCTATTAACCAGCTAATCTTGAGCATAAAATAGCCTTTTATCTAGATTGTTATACCTACTAGCAGCATGATGATTAGCACGGCTAAGTGTGCTGCAAGTAGCATTTTCCCTACTTAAAAGGTTTCTTTGAGAGCTTAAATTAGTCCATATCTGCTAAGAAGGTCGACACCTCATCTGATTAAGCAGAATGACCCATGGAGGTGTCATTAGTTCACCAGTTTTCAACTCAAATTAGCTTGTTACACCCTAGGCGGCTGGTTCTTCTCTAGGTTGACTTGATTAGCATCTAGTACTCATTATTTTTGACTTAGAGTCATTGGCTTTGCTAGAGAGAAGGTCACATATAAACCTCTCTCCCTTTCCATTGTAATCATATTATCGTATATTGAACTGAGCTTTAGTTTATCTCAGTTTACTCTCTAAATTCCTAGTGGTTGTATCTTAAGTTGGCAAGTCAAGTGGTGATACACTACGTCATTTTAGTTCTTCTTCGTGGTGATTCTGTATCTAAGAAGCCCTAAGGGGACAACCCAAGTGAGCTTCAAGTGCGGTGTTTTTGTATCACTTGACTGATTACTTGATCATCCAACCCTATCCTTGTCTCTTTGAGTAATTTGCAATTTAGTGAGCTTCTGGTTTGTGGGATGAGTAAGACTAGGTACATCAACTTCCGAGGAATTATAAAAAGTTAAAATAATACTTCACTTAAACTAATTCAACGTAATGACGTCCAGATATGATGCATTGTAATTAAAAAATATTCAATATTTGAATATCACATATAGTTAGATAGGGGAGGGAAATGAAGGATGGAGTACTTCACACTTACGACTGCATAACATTGCCACCAGAAACCTCCCAAAGCACAACTACTTAGCAATTGCTGATTATAGACAACATGATGACAAACACAAGCAATGTTGTGAGGAGCGAGCATGGCAAGTAATAAAGCAATTGAGGATGCTAGAACATTCCCAAAGGCTATGCCGGCGATGTACGAGGAGGAGGGCACCGTTCTTGTTGCCCTATGTCTGAAATGAATAAAACCCTCTCTCAATCTCCTCTCGCTATTTGAGACCAAGGGACAAAGTGCAACCAAATTAAAGGTTAGGTGGAGATTGAATTTTAGAGACCGGAAAGAAATTGGTCTCTATTTGAAATGGGCAGCACTTCAGCATCTAAATATGGTCTATATTTGGGTCTACTTCTTTAGTCTCTAAACCAATCACGATTGGCGTCTGCAGTACTTTCTCTTCTCTAACTAGGGTCTCAATCAAACACCTGCATCCTTCTTCTCTAATTCGAGTCTCTAATTACACTTAGAGACCAAATTTTTATTTGGTCTTTAGATTTTGGTGTTCAATGAGGCGAATTCTTGTAGTGAAAGGCTCTCCCAACCCCTTCCATTTTCTAGAAAAACGGTAAAAGGAAGACTTCTATAGAAGTTTTCCTTCAAGATTTACTTAAAGGGAAGTTCTACAAGTAATTGTTGTCTTTAGGTCAACTTGTTGTTTTTTTCATTGCCTTTCTTTCTAGTTTTCATATCATTGTCCAGTTTTTCATAGGTTTTAATTGAGCAAGGTCAATAATGTCCAAATGACATATGACAAAAGGCTAAAAATAAATGGAGGCCAATTCTTTTTATATTCTTATGTCACATAAAAAAGAATAGGAATCAACTTCATGTGACAATTTGTCACTAGTCTCTATAGACCCACTAATATGTATAAGACAACCCCTTATCTTTAATATTTTCTTTCGTCTCCAATTTGATTTTGTCACAACTGACACAGTTTAAAATCAGTATTCATCAACTAATAAACCCTCGACCATCTTACTATACATCGATGCATAGTTAGTCTTAAACTTGCAAATTGGTATAATAATTTAAAACTTGTTTTACCTATTAGTTCGTTAAAATTTAGACCCACCTCCTTTTGTATAGATTAAAAACACCTTCCCAACACACTTGAGCCATCCCCCAACCTTTTTTTACAAAATCCATGCTCCATCATAGATTCCTGTAATGTGCAAATGTCTATGAGTAACTCTTAAAGAAAATTGAATGTCTAGGAAACTTCGACACTCAGCTAAACACCCGCAATCATCTGCTTTTGAGCAAAAGGGGAAAAAAATCTTCTTTGAAGTCAAACATTGGATATTGCAAAATTTGATTCTAGCAAGAATCTATCTTGAACGAGCTAGCAGCCTAAACCGTTGATTGTAACTAAGTTACCACATTAACGTGCTAAGCTTCAATTCTTTACTCGAGCATTAAACAAGTTCACAACAACACATACTACATAAGCAATTCAACCAAAAAATACATGTTCCCAAAAATATGCGTAAAATTTCACTAGAGCAAATATATAAATTCACCGAAAAAGTTGTGCAAAATTCACCAACATGAATATTCAGGTTTACCCAAACCAAAGTTCTCTTAAAGTCCGTAGAAGATAGCCTAAAACTAGGAGAATATATAGTCTTCATAGAAAATATTAAGGTGCATTTAGATGCGTATTTTGAGGATATAGTCTCCCTAGAAAATATTAAGGTCCATGTAGATCCAAGCACAGCAACCAAAAATTTTAAAAAAAAAAAAATGATGTTCTAGTTAACCAAAAACTCAATTAGGATTTTGAGGATATTGTCTTCTAAGGTAAGAAGCCTACTTTGTTTCATCAATTCCCGAGATAAAAGCCTTAAGTGAATTATTTTTTTTTAAAAAAAAAAGATATGAAGCTTCTATTTGTGATAGTGTTGCCAAATGACTAGTGATAAGTTATTAACATCTATGAACAATTGGAAAGGAAGTGCATAAAAATTCATTCAATCCTTCAAAGCTGCTTTGCAGTCGGTAGATATTTACATCCAAGCTCTGATATTTCTACTATAATTTTACACTAATTGATATCATTTTTAGATTTTTGTCTGAGTTTGTTATGTTTTGTGGGCCATGCGAAAGTTCAAAAAAAATGACAAAGTTGGTGAAAGATAAAGTAGTTGGACCAACAACTAAAAAAGGAGATAGCGCGTAGATCTTACGGCCCACAACTCAAATTAGAAAAAATAATAAATGAAAACCCCCAAAATCCCCTTCCCCCCCCCCCCCAAAAAAAAAAAAAAAAAAAAAAAACAAAAAACACCAAAAAAAAAAAATCTACATCTCGCTTCGGTTTCTCCGTTGCCTAAACTCCACCATCTCCATCGTCATAACGCCATAACCCACCTTCAACACCATTCCCCATCATCATCATCATCATCATGCAACATCAGTGTCAAATCGGTCGCCCTTCCTCCAGATGCCATGCCATCAGTCTCAACGTGCCATCTCGACCTTTCACTGCTTTGGCAATTCCCATAACTGAGCAAGTGAGCAGAGTAAGTTGGGATAGAAGGAGCACAAATTGGAAAAAGCATTGGCTATTTTGGGTTATCTAGATATCATAGCCGAGTTTGGAGAGTCACTTAGGGTAGATTTTAGGATCAGGTTTTACTTTTCGAATTCTTATTTCTATTTTTAGATTTTACATCTGATTTTCTAGCCGTTAATCTCATGTAATCCGATTTAGCTGGTTCAATTTTGGGTAAATATTTACGGTTTATTGCTTTGGAATTGCATTGATTTCTAGTCAAATTTCAAGTTTTGACTTTCTTTTCCCTGTTCTTTCGTTCATGATCCTCTCCAGTTACGATTGTCATTTGGTTGAAGTTTGATGAAGTGATTCTGATCTTGTATGATCTCGCTTGAGTTCACTATTTTGATTGAAGCTTATTCGTATGTTTTTCCCATTCCCCCCTTTATGCGACCCTGTCTTCTTTGATTGTTTTGGATTTACCTGTAAGCTTGTTCCTCCACTAATGGTGGTTGATAGAGCTGGTGCTGACCTTAGAGCAGGAACGCCCATGGCTTTTCTTTTCTTTGTTCTCTTCCTCTTCCATCTGAACCTTATTTTTGTCCCCTGTTTCTTCCATTAATTTCCTGTTTATTTCGTTCATCTTGATTTTTTTGTTCCCTTTTTTTATGTTTATCTTTCTCGTCTCCCCCGCTTCATTTTGCTCTTACGATAAAAAAAATGGAGCTTGCGACCTCCATTAATGGAGGTGTGGCTCCTGGACCAAGCTCGTAGCTGAGCTAAAACGCCCATATCCTTGCTCTTTCTCACTCTTCCTGGGTTCTCGTTTCTGGTCTTTTGTTCTCTTTCTAGTGGGACTTTCTTCCTACGTTTATGTACTGATTTACTCTTTTGTCTCTTCAATGAACCTTTACTTTTTTTCTTTAGCAGAAAGTGTTCCTAGCATTTAGGTAGAACCGTAGAAGACAGTTTGGTAATGTTTGTGATTTCATTCTGTTGCAGTTGATTAATGTCTACTTGATGGTTTCTAGTATTTTTAGGTTTCAGTCAATGATTGTCAATGCAAGATTATGGTCCTGTTCAAGTCACGCAGGTTTAGTGGATTACATTGTGTTTTTTTTTTTTTTTTTTTTGGCTTAGCTTGTTTTGTGACCCCTCTTCAGCTTGATAATCTTGGATATTATGATCATGTGATGAATTAGTTGTAGCTCATTTTAATTATTTCAGTCATTATTTTGTTCAACCCTTGTTAGTTTATGCTAGGGTGAGTTAGCCTAGATTAATTGTGGCCGAATTTCATCCATACCCCTGACGAGATTAACCTCATGTGCTATATTAATGAATTATATGCTAGCGGCTTATATTTTACACTAAAGCATTTGTTTAGATCTTCTCTTAGATTTTTGAGCTGAAATGGCTATGATCACCCTTTGTGTGTTTTATTTTTTGTGCGATTGTTGATGGTGTATTGGTTTGTATATATTTGTTGGATTTGTATTGGTTTTTGGGTTGTATTTCTCTTGTGATTGGTTTTTGGCACTTACTTCCCACAAGTTGTGGGGATGATGTGCCCAATTGCATATATTTTTTGAAAGTATCAAAAAATCTCTCCCTTTTTTTCTTTTTTTTTTTTGGGTTTTTTTTGCCTGGAGACTTTTGTGCTTTCTAGGGTGAATGTGGTCCTATGTTGCTAAGTTGTTGAGTTCTATGTGTGTAGAATATGTATGATGGGATGTCTAGTTTAGGACATAGTTCCGATAGTTCATAATAGCCTGGTCTTATATTTGTGAATTTGTACCTACCGTGTTCACTTTATCATCAATTTTTTGGGTGAAATTGCTAAGTTTGAATGTGAGCATTTTGTTTAACTTGTTGCCTTCTAAGCTCTTGTGATAATGATCAAAAAGAGGGAAGAGGTTTTTAAAAAAAAAATCAGTACCAATATTTGAAGCCTTTATTTCATATCTTTAATTTGGCTTGAATATGTGCTAAAATTATTGATTACACATTTCCTTAGGTGATGAAATAAATGCTTTGCACATCCAATACAAAAACCCTTTTTTAGGAAGACCTAAATATTTGTAACTCAAGTGTATTTATTTTTTAGTCTTGAAAAAATTGAAAAAAAGGGGAGCAAAGAGTCAATGAGGCAAGGAAGCGAGGATTATATTAATGTAAGCAACTTGATTTTTAAGGATTGATACACATTTGTGCTTGTATCATAGTGTGCATACCATTCCATATTGTTGCGTTGGTGAGGAGTGGGAATGAGGTTGCATCTTTTGACTCATCTTTTGATTGTATATTCTATTTATATATAGTTTGATGACTTGAACACTAGGGTGATGCAATCATCCAACTTCTATATATAATCTTTCCATCAGTTGTATATATGATCCTGTTTTTGGGAAAAAAGAGAAAACATTCCCCTTTGGTTTTGAAAAAAATTTGTATATATCTTTTGAAAACTCTCACGAGACCTTACTTTGTCCACTAGTGGAACCGAAGGGTTTCAAGAGTTTGTTACATACGCTAAATGCAACAGTGAATTCTAAGAAATGGATTAGGATTTTTATTCTCATTTTGCTTTTTTTTTTTACTTTAATTTATTTTACTCGAGGACAAAGTATATGCGTAGAAGCATTAAAAAAGCAAGTTCACAGACTATTGCATGCAAAAAGAACGAGAAAGTGAGAATCAAAAGAGACTTATTAAGCTTCAACAAAGATACCAATGAAAACTAGTTAATTAGCCATTTATGACAAGATTATATTATCCATAGATGTGCTTTATCACTCCTTAGCAAGTATAGATGCCAAATGCAGGAGCAAAAGTTTCCCTCAAGCAAATCAAAACTCTAGTCGATCAATTGTAGCATATAATCAAAACAATCTTCTTCATTTCTTACATGAATGAATCGTTGAGTAGAAAAGGGTGAAAAATCATCATTATTTCAACAATTAAAAATAGTATAGATCAGACATATTCAAACTTAAATTATTATCTACATTTTAGAGTTTTCTTTTGACATCTTTGTAGCCTTATATAGATTCTAATTTTAGGCATGTAGCAACTGTGCATTTGAACTTCTCTCCATCTCTCTCTCTCTCTCTCTCTCTCTCTCTCTCTCTCTCTCTCTCTCTCACATACACACACACCCCCTCCCCACACGCGCACACACACACGGACACACACACTGTTGAAGTATTTTGAGGGAAAAAGGGATGTTATTCTTGAAGATGGAGGTAATTTGCCACTAGGTGCTACTTAATTACAATAAAAGTGAAGATTAATGAAATTAACCCTACTAAGTTAACTGAGGTGTGAATGCTGAAATTAACCCTAAGGATGCACTCAAGGGAATCAATTATGACAAATGAATTAAAATTTGCCTACTACTCTACTGAACTAAGACTTCAACAACATTAACAACAAACTAACTACCACATGCACATGAGCACATCAAAAACATCACATAAGCATCTAAGGTGATCATTTGGCACAACATGGCCATAACAACCCAAACCTTTCTCAAAATTCAATCATCATAATAAAAGAAACAACCAAGTTATCCACAACTATCTAACATAGTTTAAAACAATCAAAGAGTGAGTTAATAGACAATACCTATTAAAAACACCTATAACTAAAGTTGCCAACTTTTAATATTGTATTTCACCCAAATTACTGTTAGTTGCAAAGTTAATTCTAAGCAATTGATTTTTGTGTATGTATTCTAGTTGTGAAATGTTAAGACCAAAGAAGGGAAAGGGGTAAGAAAATAAAAGAAAAGAAAAAAAATAAAGGGATGATTGGGATTATGAAAGAGATATTACGGACTTTAATCTTCTAAAGGTAAGTTTTTAATCTTCCCTCACCCCCTTTCTCATGAAAAGTACTCATTTTAACATAGTATATTGGAGCTTAGAGAGAGAGAGAGAGAGAGAGAGAGAGAGAGAGAGAGAGAGAGAGAGAGAGAGAAAGAGAGAATGCTATCTATAGAACTAAGTAAAAAGGGAATGGAAAGGATACAAAGGATGGACCTAAAGTTTCTATTATATAAGTGTAGAAACAAGCTTGTGGTCATGCTAGTCAGCATAGATAGATCATGCTGACATTTTGTGCCCCAGACTATATTTTTCTGCAAAAACAGGCTTGGCATTGGCGTGCCACGTGGCATGGGCAGCCCATGCCAAGTCTGTACTTGTCCATTCCTCGTTCTATTTTTAGTGAGCTAGCATAGTCCTGTTACTTCCTATAAGTGTGCTTAGCTCTTTTAGATTTGTATGTTCCACTTCATGGGCTTAGTCTACCATATTTTTCCTGTTTTACTTTCCAAAAATCCTGAGATTAGTGCTTCATTACTTGGAACCTACAAAAACATTCCCTGATTTAGACCTTATTAAGAGTTAGAGTAAGTGTTAGAGGTGTTAGAATTGTATCATTAGCGATAAAGCGAAAATTTTTGGACTTTGAATTTTGCCTGTCCTCAAGTAAAACAAAAGGGAGTTATATTTTCATAGGTGTAAATATTACAATTAGTAAATGCAACAAGCCATTTAAATCCCTAGACTCCCTTCGTGGATGAGTGTAATGTCAACAGGTTTCATAAAAGACATATCCACAAAATCTTTAAAAAAAATAAAAGAAAAGAGAAAGGAAAATGGAAAATATTTTTGGGTCGTCATAAGGGGATAAATGCACACCTCAACATCCGAATCACCCAAGTAATTAAGATGCTCAATGCACATGTAAGGGATGCAAAAATCGAGAGTTCAAGTGCCTGCTTATGGAGAACACACCAGCTCTCACCAATTGCATGATAAGCAAGAAGAAACTCACTTCATGAATATGGAATTCTCCTCTTATGTGTTTGATAATATTAAAGGTTCCTTGTAAATCTCATTCCACCGATACATCCTATCTTATGGTTGGTAACGCGCTCGATTCTCCACCACTTGTATGCACAATGCATGATAATAATCTAGAGAATTTTGATGGGTCGCAAGGGGGCTTCAAGTCAATTTGAGGAGTTAACAACTATTTTAGCAAAATGTGGAGTTAAGTAGCCAAATGCTAAAGAGCGGCACAAAATCCACCATACATATTGAAATATCATACCTCACTAACCAATCACGCTCACATCCCTCCACAAATGGTACTTGAGAAATATGAGATGGGAAGAGTCAAAGTAAAATTGTCATGCCCACACTTTTACTCACAATCTTTTCCTCTTTGACCTTTGTTTCCCCAAAGGGAGTAAGACCCATAACCAACGAATCACATGGCAGCAAATAAAGTATTAATTTACTCTAACTCAAGTATTCTCAAGTCAAAATTACACCGGACTCACAAAAATATAAGGGAAAATCTATTCGTATTCATATTATTTGCACCCTCCCTTTTGCCACACCTAGCATCAGACACCCACCAAACCACTACTAACACCCGCAAGTAAGTTCCCCTTGGTCTCGGCTTAGGCATAAGGAAATGTTTTCAGCCAAAGGTTAATTAGGAAGATTCACAATGAAGAGAATTGATCAAATGCCCAAAGAGGTTAGCAAAGGGTAAACAATCATTTAAGGATAGCCATTTGGCTTTGTGGTTCTAAAAATACATAATGAATGCCTTTATCATTTCATCAATCATGCACGTACTAATTGTGAGCTCAAAGAGAGCCAAGTGAAGTTCTAGAGGAATACAACCATAGAAAGAACACTCATGAAAGGAAGGATGAGACTAAGTATAACGTATAGTCTCACAAGTCCACTTACTAAACATGCTCTCAACTCTTGGGCAAGAATCAGAGCATGAAGTGATGCAAGGTTGGAAAATGAACGATCATACATGCTCTAATTATGTACAACTCAAATCTAAGTGAATAGGGGTCAAAATCCATTAAAGTAGTACACATTCCAAAACCATGAACTGTGTAGAAAAATTGAAAATCTGTTTGATATTCAAAATTTTTTCTTTTTTCTAAAAATTTTCGAGGTTTGGCCTCCTCACACCAACACTAAAATCACAAAATGTCTCATTGTGGGGATTAAAGATCACAACGGAAGAAAATGAAGTAAAAGGAATGAATATGTATAACGAAAGGTAAGAAGGTACATTGAGTGATAGGAAGACAATCATAGTGCCTACCGATGTACACACATACACATAAAAATACAAATGTAACATCTACCTTACATACAAGTTATTTATGCTACATACGCTCCTAGGAGCCTATTAAAAATCTCTAATATATCCAACTCATATAATAAACACTATCACCTCAAATTCAGTCTCATCAAGTGCCAATAACAAGAACAACCAAATTATACCCTAAATCTATCATCATAACCAAATTCAATCACATCTAATCAAGGGAGGGAGGAAAGACAAATCAATCAATAGAGAATGATGAAATATAGCTTAACATCTATATGAGTAAACCCCCCCCCCCCCCCCCCCCAGCGGCCCAAAAAATGATACAAGTAAATTCCTCTACAAATGCATGAGCTAACAAGTGCATGGTAGGGAGGAGTATGTAACTCACAAACTCATTGGGCCCTGTTAGGCCCTGGTGGTGGCCAAAATTCCGGAGGAAAGGATAGGGCTCCTTGGTTACCTATTTACAAGCAAAGCATCTCTTGTTGTTAACAAAGTGCCTTGTCATCAAATGATTTATCTTGCCTCCTTTTTCTCTTCTAATTCCCTTTCTTCTCTGATTGGTCTCTTATCTTCCCTCCTTATCCTTGCTAACTCTCTTTCCTCTTATCTAGACACATAACCCATAATGTAAGTGATCCTATCATCTATATTGGCCACTGATCGGTCATGTGACTTATATCTTACGCATCTCATTATAGTCGATGCGAAGGCCGATACCTTAAGCTTGAGATTCACAAAGGATTGATAGAGCACTTCATCATAAGGGCCCTGAGCCAAAAAGGAAGGTCCACCCATTTTGTAAGGGTGGACATTGTCCGGTGCATCTTGGTTATTTCCTTCTTCCTCATCGTCATCATCTTCATCATCACCCATTTCCTCTCCATGTTCTTCGCCACTTCCCCCTCTATCACAAGATAAGTTCCTTTTATGCACCATTATAGTCCTTCTCACACTGAGAAATGGAAAAGAGTTTCCTCATACAGAAGATAGGAACTGACATCATTTTCCTTCTCACCGATTTTCATGTTGGTTAAGGTGGCTAAGTTTAAGCTTCCTCCCACGAAGTGTGCATCCAAAGTGGTGAATGTTTTCTTTAGGCCTATGCCCTTAGCAAGTGTGGTAATGGTACCCCCACCCCTATCGCATTGTTAATTTCGTCTTTACAGTTTTAAGTAGCCAGTGTAGGATAACGGCTTACGTGCCCACTTGCGTATTATTCAAAGCACACAAGCGACGAACAATTCCCCCTTCTACGCTCATTTTGGCTTTTGTGATAACCAAACACCATATTGGTCATAATGTGTTGAAGGTATTGAATGCTTATATTGTAAATATCAATGGCTTTGGCTTGCTTTCAATTAAAACTTTTGATCTTCCGTATTCATTGATGTAAACGTTTGCCTTGTTCCATGTGATACTAAGCCAAATGGGGTGAAGTTTCTAGGTGTTGGACACATCTTTATAGGTATTGTCACATGCAGTAAGGTGGAAAGTTTATTAAATTCACTCAAAACATCCTAAATTAGATTAGTACTTCTCTACCTCTATAATGACCACTCTAACTGACATTTAAGGAACTAAGAAATTCTAGTACTAGTCGTGTTACATCTCACAAGTCAAAGTAAAAATTTTCAATCAACTCAAATTTCCGAGGTGCTGCAGCATGTCATCCAACATACCAAATTACCTCAGTTTCTTCATGGAAATATTTGCATTTTAAATTAACTAAATAGATAAAATTTCAAACTTTTGCTTTTTCTTATCATTTACAAACTGTAGAGCTTAGTTGCTAAGCATTAAAAAGTGAGCATTAGAATTACCTTGACTCCTCTTTTGCGGAGGATTGGATGAACATGAATCATTGAAGGACTTTTGAAGGTTTGAGGGCTAGTACGATGGCTCTCCAATTGGGTTTTACTCATGACAGTCGAATTTGAAGTGATGGAGCATAGGAAACTCACCTTTATGATTAAAAAAACTTCACAAAAATGCTCAATAACTTGAGGAGAGCATCAATTTGGGACTAAAAAGGAGTTTTCTCTCTCTAAAACTTCAACCTCAATAATGATGAGTTTGAGTTCTAGAGAGAGAAAGCATGTGAATAGAAGTGGAAGTGGATAAAGTTGTTTGAAATTTTATGGGAAAAGATGGGGATGAATGGTTTGAGAAGATCTAAGGGAAAATTTGAGAGATTTTCAGTGGTTTTGTATGAGTAGTGAGATAGTATAGGTATGAATGTTAGGGGAGCGGTAATTCGAACAAAGATGAGTAATGGATGAAGATGAAGAAATAGATAGAAAAAAGAGGGTTTGCCTAGTTCTATTAAGTTGGGAACAAGGTTGGCACTGGCATGCCATTTGCTAGTCGACCTATGCCAACTCTTTAGCTAGGAATTTTATGAACCATTAATTGGCATAGTCACGCCATGCCAAGCTTCTATCTGCTGCTCACTTCTCCTCCTCTTGTCTCACTTGTGCTTCTCTTATCACCATAAAGGATGGCATATGGCCTACCTTTCTCTTGGCATGGTCATGCCATGCCAAAACCTTAATTAATGGCTCTATGTTACATTCATTTATTTTCCTTTTTCTTTCAAAATTTTATTCACACTCATGCATTTTTCTTCTCACTCTTTTTCACATTTTCTTTCTTCTCACTTTTTTTTTTTTGATATTTCATTTTTCTCATTTTTCTAAAATTTTCTCAATTTCACGAAAGTAATAAAATATTCACATATATACAAAAAGGTGGGGCTTCCATTTACTCATGCTTGAGGAGGTTTATAAAGCAAGAGACACTCAACATTTTCTTCGCCCAGTATCTCCAAATAGTTCTTCAAACTATGCCCATTGACTTTAAATGGTTGGTCTTCAATGGGGTCCTTAATCTCAATGGTACCAAGTCAGAATGCATTAAGAATAGTGAAAGGACCACTCCAACTAGACCTATGTTTTTCGAAAATAAGTGAAATTATGTGGCATCGAGGAAAACTTTTGACTAGGAGAGAACTCTTTTCTATTGTGTTCTTGTCATAAAATGCCTTAGCTCTCTCCTTGTTCAATCTAGCATTTTCATAGGCTTCTCTACTTTTCTCCTTCAACTCATTCAAATGTACCTTTCCTCACCAACATCATTCAAATTGTAGTTGACGATTCAATTGCCCTATAGGGGGACATTCACAAGGGTGTCCTGAAGCCACTATACACCCACAAGCTATCAATGAGCTTGTCTACCTAATGTTTCATATTTTTAGAGAAAATCTTTTGCGGAATTTGTTTCAAATATTGGTTGAAGACCTCAACTTGACCACCCGTTTGAGGGTAGTAAGGAGTGGAAAGCCTATGAATTATGAAGTACTACTTTAACGACTGCATCAAAAGAGCGATTGTCTAAGTGAGCACCTTGTACCTTTACAATGGCCCTATGCATTCCATGCTAAGCAAAAAAGTGTTCTCTAAGGAATTTTGTCACAACCTTAGTCTCATTGGTTATAGTTGGGATTGCCCTGACCATCTTGAATACATAGTCAACACAAAGGAAGATATACTTAATTCCCAAATGAATTCGAGAACGGTCCCATGTAATACATATCCCACATATCAAAAATATCTCTAACGATCATAGGATTAAAGGGCATGATGTCCCTTGTAGTGAATCGTCCTACTTGTTGGCAGTGGGCACATCTATTATAATATTCACAAAATAAGGTCGGTTAATGGAAGCTACATTGAAGAATCTCTCTAGTGGTCTTTTTCCCACTAAAGTGCTCTCACATGCTTGGTCATGATGAAAAAGATAGGATACTTTGATGATTGAAAAGGACATATTGATGTAAATCTTTAAGTCCTAAAAATTAGACCCAAATACTTACAAATGCATAAGGTGTTGCACATCAGTAAGTATATAGTTGTTGTGCCCTGCATTGAATGATAGTAACTTTGATTTTACTTTTCTAATTAAATCACAGAATGACTCAAGTGAATAGTTTCAATAATCAAATTTAAAATAATAAAACTAAGACAAATTTTAAGACAAATTTTAAGTCCAAGAGAGAGATTTCAAATTAGAGATGATCTAGGACGACAACCTCCCCAATGACCTCAATTTTGATTACTAATTCTAATGAGTGTTAAATTAGTCTCTTAAATAGTGTAAATTGCAAGCATTAGGTCAAAAATTAAAAATAAATTATAATTTTCATTTAGGGTGTGTTTGGTAGGGGGTAAAATCATTTTCCCGGAAAATGATTTTCCTATTTTACGTTGTTTGGTAAAAAGCGGAGGAGAAAATCATTTTCAGGGGAAAATAACTTTACCTCCTGAGAAGGAAAATGTTTTCCCGTGAAAATGGCCGTAAAATCATTTCAGGAAAGCTTTAGCAACGTTCGAAAGCCTTATTCCCTCTCTTGAATTTGGAAGTTTTGGCTCTTGTCATTGTTGGAAGCCGGTTGAAGCACTCTTGCCGCTGCATTCAAGAGCTTTTAAAATCAACTTCAAGTGCGCCATTAGAATCAAGAAAAAGTCGAAATAGAACATGTGACGACGATTTGGAATTTCAAAATATCTCTACCAAATGGAAGAAGTCGCTATAGCTCTATATATCTAAATCCAAACTCGACGTCGACCTTTTTTATCAAGAAGTGATGAAAATCGAATGATTTGAAGAGGACTTTTTGGATAGCGCTTTCGATCACCTCCTAGAGCGTGAAAACCTTGCAAAGGGCTTTCTAGCGAAGAGCGACAAACTGAGAAGGATTTGGCTTGAAAAATTCAAGGAGAACAATTGAATGAAGTGATATTTTTTTCTCTCTTTTTTTTTGGTCTCCCCTTTTTTGGCTAAGGAGAATAAACAGTTGAGAATCATGACTTAGTGACTGTTTGATGACTTTGTAAGCACTGCTTGATGACTAAATTGACCGTTTATTTATTAGCTTAGCCTATTAGTATCAAACACTTGAGAATTATAGTATTGAAAAATAGTTTTTCATTCTACCAGATAGCAGAAAATGATTTTCCGTTCTACCAAACAATAGAAAATGCAGGTGGAAAATTATTTTCCTTGGGAAATCATTTTCCATGAAAAATAATTTTCCGGGAAAATAAATTTCCCCCCTATCAAACACACCCTTAATGTAGTTTGTCTGGTGGTTGGCATTAATTATTCATTTTAAACATAACTTATCCTATTCTAACATATATTGTTTAAATTCAACGATTGTAATTTTAAGCCACTTGCATAATCCTACATTAGCCTACAATGTCTGACATGTAAATGAGATACCAATCAAACTATTAAAATCAACATGAGTAAACAATTGTAACAATTTGCATAAATAATTAGGATAAAATAAAATCCAAATCATGCAATAATAAAGAAAAGTAACGCCAATGAAATTAGCAAAAAATATTTATTAGTCAAGGATCCATCTTAATCCTCCATGATAGTTGGACATAATTAGTGAAAGTACGATTGAAACTTCACTTCTTATGCCCAAACTTTGATATCGATCACACAAAATTATAATATTAAGCACAAACTTGCCCATTTAAATCACAAGTGAGGTGAGAAGAGAAGAGAAAAATGACTAAAAAAACTTATTTTCTTTTAGACTCATCAACGCAATTGATCTTATTTTACAATGAAATTTTCTACTCTCTACGTAAAGAATGGAAGATAGAAAACAGAAGAATGTGGGATTGCTTGGATAGGTGGATGGATTTTGCAATAATCTTGACTGCATTTTTGTACTAGTTCGATACCCCTCTTATTATGCATTTTATTTAGGGAGTTAATCTTAATTTAATGAGTAGTCATTTGCCACACTAATTCTGGATTGTTTGGAAGCTTAAATTGGCAAATAATGCATCATTCCTTAACGTGGAGTTGGCTTATATGGAACACGGGGGTTTACCAAAGTGTGCTGGGCATGCATGTGGTTGGCTGGAGCTTTTAGGCTATGGGTAGCAATGGGATAAGGAGATGATGATTGGGCACGTAAGTTACTAATAAATTGTTGGGCTTCTTCAAGGAATAGGCCCACTTGTGAAGAAGAGAGAGGGAGAGCTGAGGTGGGCTCGGTTATGGGAAGCAAAGGCAAAATGGGCCTATGCATCTGATTGATGAGAGAAATGATGGAAACAAACTGTTAAACTGGACCCAGGTGATGATCACATGAGGCTAAGAGTCTTAAGCTACAGTTGAAGCTGTTCAATATTTGCAGACTTGGCTCGAGTCAAATGTTTTGACCTCCTTCACTTGACCAATTTTACATTTGAATTTGTCTCTCACTTATCACCTTTAAAGACATAAAATATGCATTATTTTCAAACGAAAATACACTCAAAAACTTTAAAAGTAGGGAAATAAGAATAAAATTAAATATAAAATAATGAGGTACCACATCCCCAATACCAAAAAAAACTTTGCTGGTTCTTCAGCAGATAATGCATATATTCATTCAACCCATTCAGTAGGATAATGTTGGGAAGAAAACTAAGTAGGACAGCTATAAATATCATGCTGAATAAAATAGACCAACTCATTACCAATCCACAACTCATTGGCAAATATTTTTAATTTCAACTAAGTTAATGGGCCAAGGCTAAAGCAAATAAAGCACTCAGTGTCAACCATATAACAATCCATAAGTACAAGACTTCAACCCACATGACAAAGATCATAACTATATCTTTAAAATCAAGTCCCAATGCCAAAACAATATATTAATTTTTCCTCTTTTTTCCTAGTTTTTTTTTTTTTTTGAATTTTTAAAATTTTACCGAATTTCATGTGTTCCTTCACCTTAGTACATATGGATAAAGATGACATCCAGATAAACACTTAATACACATTCATGCAATTAGAAATATGAATAAAGATAGAACCTAAATATTGGTACTAGAATCATGACTTAATTAATTCAATTTATTGTTCATTAATGCAAAAGTCAATGGAGAAATTAACACTTATTACACACTCATAATGGCATTGAAGATGGGGTTTCACTTTATCTCTACATTAGCTAAATGGTGACTTCAACATTGCAAAAATTTTGGCCATCAACTTGTTAAACTAGAAATAACCTTCCAAGGCATAGGTCAAATGAATTGAATCATAACCGTAGGATAAGAGTAGACACAAGTATACCCAACCATCCAATCTCATTGCGTAATCAAATTCACTCAAAAAGTTTCATTTTTCTTGAAATTTTTTCATTTTTCCTCCCCCCACACCTAAAGCTTATGGTATCCTCAAGGTAGAAGACAATAATAAAGAGAAAGATAAAGAAAAGAGTAGTACAACTCTAAAGCATCAGGAAAGCATCTTTAACATGCCTAACAAGCCAACTCCAAAGGTACCTTCAAAACCATTACTAGCAACAATGGGCAAAATCAAGTAAAGCATTACAAACAAGGGGCCTTGAAAAAAAGAAAAACAAAGACAAAAACAGAAAGACTCAAACTTACCTAAGATGAATTGGGTTGCCCACCAACAAGCGCTAAGTTAAATGTCTTCAGCAAGACTAGGTCACATCCACTAATCATAGTCGACTGGGTCTACGTTGATGGACTCAATCAAATAGGCTCAATCTCATTAGTTCCAATAGGTTTCAAACGTTGACCATGGATAGTAAGAATATAACCATCTTGGCGATCGAAAATTCTAACTACACTAGAGGGAAACATTTATTGGACTATAAAATGACCATCCCATCTAAATCTCTACTTGTCAAGAAATAGCTTAAGCTTAGAGTTGAAAAGCTAAACCTTTTGATTAGTTCAAAACATTTTCGAGAAATTATTTTATTATGAAAAATTTTGGTTTTAGATTTATAAATCTTAGCATTTTCATAGGCTTCATTACACAATTCATTCAACTCATTTAGTTGAAGCTTATGGCCAGAACCTGCTTGTTTCATATCAAAATTAAAAAGACTTTGATAACCTGAAAAGCACGGTGCTGTAACTCAGCTCACAAGTGATAGTGCGTATAGAAGAGAAGTTGATAGGGCATCTTAAAAGCAACATGATAGTCCAAAAGAGCATCATCCAATCGCCAAGGCTAGTCTTTCCTATTGGATTGAACAATTTTCTAAAGTATGGACTTAATCTCGCAATTGGACACTACAACTTGACCACCAATCTGAGGGTGATAAGGGGTAGTTACTTTGTGAGTCATGTAATACTTCCTAAGGAAAGCCTCAAAATATCAATACAAAAGTGGCTTCCTCCAACACTAATAAGAGCTCTAGGGTCCCATGCCGATAGAAAATGTACTCTTTCACAAACTTAACCACCACCTTGTGGCCATTGCCTCTAATAGCAAGAGTTTCACCCAATTTAACACATAATCAATAACAACTAATATGTAAAATGCCCCATATATAAAATATCTCAACAATTAGAATAAGAAAAATGAGCATGATATCACAAAGGGCAGGGCACTCGTACGCTGACAATGCTCACTAGTAAGATAAACATCGATAAGCATCATGAAATATAGTGGGCCAACAAAATTCACTTTGTAGGACCTTACCAACTATCCTACAACCTCTAAAATGACCACCACAAGCATAAGAGTGACAAAAGATGAGGATACTATGGCTTTTTCTCTTAGAAACATACCTACAAACCACTTGGTAAGAATAATGCTTAAAAGGATAAGCGATTTCCTTCTAGTAATGTCTCACCTGCGAGAAGAACCTATCTTTCTTTTGTTTGGAGCAACTAGAAGGGATATTTCTAGTGACAAGGTAATTAACATTATGAGCAAACCAAGGGAGAGGGACATATGACACATCAATTAGTTGCTCATCAGAAAAATATTTAGAAAATCCAACTAAGTAATCACTATACTCAGTAAAGATCTTAGATAAGTGGTCAACTGAATCTTCAGAACAATTCCTATCTTTTATCTCAATATCAAACTGTTAGAGCAATAAAATCCATCTAATAAGTCTAGGTTTGATGTCATTTTTGGACTATAGAGGTTTCAAGTAGCATGGTTAGTAAAAGTAATCACTTTTAGATACAAAAGGTATGAACGGAATTTTTGAAGTCCAAATACTACAGCTAAGAATTATTTTTCAGTAGTTGAATAATTCTTTTGAACATCACTTAAACTTCTACTAGCATAGTAAATGACATGATGAATTCTATTCATCCTTTGACCTAAAATAACTCTATTAACAAAATCACATGATCTCAAAAGGAAGAGAAAATCAGGGGATACACAATGACCGAAGCTTTTTAAAAGCCCTCATGCAAGACTCATCAAATATAAAAGGAATATCTTTAGAAAGGAGGTTAGTAAGAGGCCTAACCACTTTGCTAGAATCATCATAAATCTCCTATGGAAACAGCACGACCAAGGAAAGATCTAACTTGCTTCATTGGAGTAGTGACAAGCAAACTAGAGAATTAGATCAAGCTTCACTTTATCAATCTCAATTCCCTTTTTAGACACTTTGTGACCCAGCACAATCCCTTGTTGGACCTTGAAATGACTTTTTCCCAACTTAAGATGAGATTCACTTCTTCACTTTCAGAAGACTAACAAATTGGTAAGACATACATCAAAAGAAGAACCAAAAATAGAGAAATCTTCCATGAACATCTCCATGAAATTATCTTTTGAGTTAGAAAATATGGTCATCATACGTCTTTGAAATGTGGAAGGTGCATTATTCAACCCAAAGAACATCCTTTTGTAGGCGAATGTACCCAAAGTGCAAGTAATATTTGTTTTCTCATGGTCCTCGAGATAAATAGGTTTTTAGTTGTAACCAGAATACCCATGTAAAAAACAATTAAAACTTTGACCAGCTAATTTTTTATATTTTGATTAATTAAGGGGATGGGAAAATATTCCTTTCTATAATGATAAAATTCATCTTCCTATAATCAATACACACCCCCCACCTTGTGGTCTATCAAGTAGGAACTAGATCATTATCATAATTTTTAACCATAATTATGCTAGATTTCTTAAGGACCACTTGGACATGACTGGCCTACTGACTATTAGAAATTGAGTATATAATGCTTCCATCTAAAAGTTTTACATCTATTTCTAGACAATTTCTTTCACATGGGGGTTCAGGCTACATTGGATTTGCCTAATATGTTTGGCATTATCATCTAAGTGAATTTCATGCATGCAAATAGTTAGGCTAATTCCTAATAAATCAACAATCAGCCACCCAATAGGACCTTATGATCAGACAAGACATGATTAAACAAATTTTCTTAATCATTAGACGAAAGAGAAGAGATGATAAGTAGGGTCTCTTTAGGGCCTAAAAACCCATACAGGTTGCGAAGAAGCTTTAAAAATGCTAAGTCTAACCCTCATGTTCTTGACTGAGACATCCATCACTCCTGACCTACAGTTTGTGATGGTATTAGCTATGGCTAGGATAGGACATCCTAAAATGACAAGGATCTTCTTAGAGGCATGATTGAGATCCATGTCCAACACAATAAAGTCAATCAGAAAGAATTCTTTGTTGATCTGAACTACTACATCTTCTATCTACCCTGTAGGATCCTTACTGACTTATCGGCAAGCTAAAGGGTACAGTGATAAGCTTCAATTCACTCAATCCCAACTCTAAGTAAACAAAATATGGTATCAAATTAACGCTAAAACCTAAATCTAAAGTCATTTTCAATTCTATGGTCGCAAATATAGCGTGAAGAAGTAGAAACACCAATATCTTTAAACTTAGATAGCATATCAAATTTTAACATTGAACTCACTTGATCACTTAGAAGAACCATTTTAGACTTGTCATCTTTAGATTTCCTTTCACAACTACACATGTCATTAAGGAACTTTACATAAGTTGGGATATGTTTTATCACTTCCATAAGGGGAAGGCCTTAACTTCCTTAAAGGCCTTTAAAATGCCCTATCCTTGCTTTACCTTCCTAGAAGCAAATAGTGCACCAAAACTTGAGAATAAGGAACCTATGGTTTATACAGGAATGAGAAGGGGATAAGTGAACTTTTTTTCTCAATTTCTCACTTTCAATGGTCCTTTGTCTTTCCTCCTTATCACGATCTTTTTTCTCACTCACTTTGTTATCGAGTTCTTTACCACTCCTAGGAACTATGATAGTTTCAATTATTCAAATTGTTGACCTTTAGGGGTTTTGTATGGGATGACTTAGAAGTTTTCCTTCTCTTCTACCTATAATCATGACTTGTTGCCCAATTTTGTTTCCTAATTTATCTATAGAATGTGGTTGGGAATCTATAGCATCCATTTATATCCAATTCCTTTAACATTAAATTTAACAATTTGCACAACAGAAGTCAGGATACCAAGAGTAAAAATTATGTTATCTGAGTCATAACTCTTAGTTAGAGCTTTATGAAGAGAAAGAAGAGCATGTCTTTGGTTTTGAGAACAAGGAGGAGTAGGTCTACCACACAGGAGTTGTGGATTCTCAATATATTAATGCCACTATGAAAAATTAGGATGACTCTTTCAACAATGATTATAAGTATTAGAATAAGGATTATTAGCTGGCGAAAATCCTTAGGTAGCATTTACTTGTTCAGTCACACAGTCTGACTTATCAACACCAGGATGGTTAACAAAAGCACACATCGAACTAATACAAATCAAACATGCATCTTACATAGAAGAGACATTAGACACTTTATTCATGCACAACAATTGATCAAATTTCTTAGATATGCTAGAAAGGTCAACTGAATGTGAAACCTCATAAATCCCCCATTTACTTCCCAATTGTCTAGGCAAGTCAAAATGTAAGAAAGTAGCAAGAAAATGTGAATTTTTAGTTAAATATTCAAATAATTCCCAAGCTTCTTCAACAGTTTTATAGAAAAAGTTACCACCATAAGATGCATCAATCGTCTGTCTCTTGTGCTCATCCAAACTAAAATAAAGACTTTGAACGAGTTGCCACGTAAGGACCTCATGGTGAGGACAACTTTGCAACAACTCTTTAAATCTTGTCTTTTCTTGCAATTGTTCATTTTTATAGTCCTTTAGATTGTTGTATATGCTTTTAGCCGTTTTGCTAATAACTAGAAGTACTGACTCAGCAGATACCCTATGTAAACATTTTCATCATATCAATAAAGTTTGAGTTTATTTTCTACTTTATTTGCCTTTATTTACTTTATTTATTTATTTTAGTCTCGCTTTCCAAGAAATTGGTAAAACAACTATAACACCTCAATAATTACACTTCCTCTAAACTCTTTTTAAATAATTAAAATATGTAGATAAATCTTCTATAATTATGGGGGCATTATAGATGCTTACTACGTTTTAATTATTAAATAAATTAGAGTCGCAATGAGCTTTATTAGAAAAACTAACAAAAACTGATTTTAAATTTTACAAATATATCACTTTTCTGACTAGGCCCTAAACCAAAGGGACAATTGAAGGGACATAGACATGATCAGAAAGGATGTCCAAAAGATCCCTGAATAGTCCATGATGAGGGGACCATCTAACTGCATTCGCTTGAACTAAAAGATCTAGATTTAGTGGGAAGATACAACATCAAGATGGGTGCACTCTAGTGCTGCCCATCATCACAAACGACCTATACCAATCAAATCAGAAAATTAAATAGTTACACTAAAAGAAAAAAAACATGCAACATATTAAGTACAATAATGAAAACAAAAAACTATAATGCCAATTACAATGTCAAATAAAGAAAGGGAAAAGAAGAATATAAATATTCATAATAGACGTGGACTAAATAATTACCTAAAACTACATCTCCCAGGAAATATAAAATCTCAATAAAACTAAATAAAAGAAACAAGAAAAAGGAAAAGAGAGAGGTAGGTTTTTGGCGCCCTGAAGTCAGCTGCCTGAGTGACTCAGGAAACCCGAGGATCAAGAACTTCAACCTTGACTCATGCCTTCGAGGATTGTTAGGATGGAATTGATAAGATTTCGGGTAGGTTCTCTGAACCTCTCAATATTCTCTCAGGATTTTTCTTAGGTTTGTTTTCGTTGTGTCTGAAGTAAGGAGTTGGATTAATACTTGTAGAGGACTAGGTTTTTCTAGGGTTTCTCGAGCTCAGCCACCATTTAGAACTTTCTACGGTTGATAAGTTGGCCTCTTAAGATTTTAGAAGGTGGGTGAAAGAACAAGAACTATGATGTGCTCTTTAAGGCCTAATCACACGACTTTTCTAGGCATCCTCTAATAGTTCAACTTGTTTCAATCATGATTTTTTTCATCTTACCTCTAATTTGAGTGATTATTTTTAATTTAACAAAGTTATTGGGTCTACTTTCTAATGACACTAATTTCATAGTTTTTGAATAAGTGTGGAAGAATATATAAGCAAATGAGTTGGCACGTGCCATTTTTTGCACATGTCTCAGTAATTGACTTATATCTTTTCCCTCTACTTGTAGGATTCCAACCATAATATATCATTAGAAAGTTTATGAAATGAGCATTAAAACCATTCAAACTTAAACATTTATGCTTCCTATAAAGAAAGTATCTTAACTAGTTGTTAAACAATTTTTATTTGGGCCTATTTTGCCTGTTTGAGGGTTTTTTTTTTTTTTTAATCCTTTTGTGTGAAACTTGGGGTTTGGATGCTTGGGTTAAGGGATGTTGACACATTTTAAGGACTCTTAATTGCTAATATTGAGGGGTCTCCAAGTCTTATTGAATCAATTTATCAACAGCAAGAATTTTATTTAAAAAAATGAGACACCATTCTAAGATGACCACACTTGCATGACCAAAAGGGGTTAAGGAAAAGAGATAATGTTCTCCATGATAATGTAAGAGGAAGAGAAAACAATAATGCTCATGAGACTTTTTCTTAATTGAGTGGTCAACATTGGTGTAAACATATTTGATGTAAGATAGATGCCAACACCTTTTCTAACTAGATAATTGCTATGGAGCACTACTTGAGTTGGTATGCGATGTTTGACGTTAAGTAGGTTAGATTTGCTAATATGAAACTTGTACGACCAGGTAGATTATTATGGCAGACCATTACCACTAAACTGGAGCAAATGCACAGACTTCCATCAACCACTGGGCAATTATGAAAGATATGCTGAAAGAGAAGTACCTCTCGTCTTTTTGTAAACCGCACCTTGCTGATCAAATGCTTGAACTTAGTCAATTCATCTTAGTATCTCTTAGTAGGTCCAATGTTGTGACATAGTAAAGAATTCTTCCATTACCATAGCTCGATTTATTTAAGGCTTACAAACTGACATTAAGAGGTAACTAACTTTGTCTTCTCCTTATATTTAGATTTGACAAAACTGACCCGAGATCCAAAATCCAAATGGAACGACCCAGACCCATGCTTGACCCAACACCCAAAATAGACTCACCTAAAAGTGGATTCGAAACCTGAATTGACCTTAACCGAACCATACACGACCCGAAAGTTTCTAAAAAGTTGCTTATTTTTTGCATGACAAGCATATTGGATCAATAATTGATTGAATTAAAATCGACCCGAACTGAAGTTCACTTAGGCCAAACCAAGCTGACCTGAAATGTCACTTAAGTCGAAACATGACTCGACCAAAACTTAGCCTAACCCATATCCGAACCAAATGACCCAATTGCCGGGTAATTATATTCTCAATCAGGCTTAACATAAGGCTTTAGAGGTCGAAAAGTGCCCCTTCACTCCCTTATCTAGGTTTCCTTCCCAATTTACCTCTAAGGTGGTTAAGTCTTCTGTGAATTCCTCTAATTCATAGAGTCCTACTTTTCAGGTTCCTTTTATACCAGTTATGAGTGTTAGTGATTCCCACAACCGAACTTCCAATTTCTAGTGCTTTAGTCATCACGGGAGAGGTCATTATGCATTTGAGTTCCCCCATTGTACCCTCACCTTAGAACATAAATGTGGCAAACTCATCGTGCTTGTGGAAGAGGTTGTTGAACTAGAAAGAAACTTGGAGGACCTTATTGAGTCGAAAATAGCCTTTTTTAGGATGCATATCTTGGCATTGTTAGGTTTCTCCTAACTAATCCTATCTTGAGTGATGAGTAGAAGTATATCACCATCTTTTATGCCATCATTAAGCGTGGGGAAAGTTTGATGAAAATATCATAAATGGAGTTCACACAACGAATGCTGTTGCATAATCCACTATAAAATGTCATCACTTAAAGGTAGAACCTCACTCCCACCCTTTTAAGGTAGCGTTAGTTAGGACAAATCTTAAAGTTATCCATAGGTGCAAGGTTCCTATCTAAATTGCATTATATGGCTGAGAATGTCTTTCCCATAGATGTCGCCCATATCCTTTTAGGTCGATCTTGACTTTTTTACATAAATTCGCCACATCATGGCAAAGCCAACACTTACACCTGAAGGTATCACAATAAGGACATCACTCTTACCTGTTCACGGCCTAAAGAGTTGTTTTCCTGCCAAAGCCAAAACCCTCCCCAACTTTTTGTATTATACTACAATGCACGCTGTCCACTCGAGGGAACTATTTCCCTAATTCGTCATCAGATATTTAAGAGATAGAAAACTCTAGCATGTTCTGTCTAACATTCTTGGCTAGAGAGCCTTCCTCAAACTCTATTTCTTTCCCTGGCTAGCGGTGTTCATTGGTCAAAGCCTGGACCAGACCGAGTTGGACTAGGATCGAATAAGAGAGAAGTTATGGATAGTGGACTAGACCAAATAAGTCATGGATCGGACTGAAAAAAACCAAACCTGATCAGACCTGACCAAATTGTTACGCTAGCAAAATTGAGAACTTGGATGACATCAAATGTATATGTTTTTATGATATGAACATCTTATATTTGTTTCAGTATAACCATTTCAACAAATTTCCACCATGAAAAACAAATCAATATTCTTGAACATTTGAGAAATTATAAGTTGCAAAAGAAAATTGAAATTGAACAAGTAAAAAGTCGGTTTCCAAATTTTTTTATTCAGTCCTGGGTCCGGATTGATAGACCGGTGGATCAGACCGAGGATCGAATTAGAAAAATTTGTGGACCTTGGACTGGACTAAATTCATTCGATTCAGTTCGGACCGATCCGGTCCAACCCAGTCTGCAATCTGGTCAAAATTTGGAGCGGATAATGAACCGCCCTATCCCTAGCTCTCTCATCTGTGTCTAACCATCTGGGGGAATCTCAAATGTTCATTATTTACCTGAGGCATTTGCTCATGCAAATGTTGACATTAGGTCCACTAGTTACCATCATTTTGAGGTTACCTATGGTTGTTCCCCTCACACCTGTACTGAACTTTATTCATCTTCCATTTGATACTTCAGAATTCCAACCTACACCCACGTTTGCACAACATACCCGTTAATTCACAAGTTGAGACACATTGTAAAATTGCATGCAATAATGATAACTATAAATTTCTAGCTAACATAGATCATAGTGCCATAACTTTTGAGGCGGATAATTTTGTTATGGCTTACGTTAGACCTGGATTCCTACACACAATCCCACTCTTCACCAGGTACCTTTGAGCCTTATTAAATCATCCATAAACTAGGATCTAATGCATATGTACTTGGTCTTCTTGACAGCTTAGATATTAGTCCAACTTTCAATGTGGAGGATCTAACTCTTCCCCGAGCACCTTTGAGCTTCTGTGTCTTCGTTTTGGTGCTTCTGGAGGTACTTATGTCCCAAAGCTCCCTTTTTTTCCACAACCACATGCTGGCATTGGCTAAGTTAGATGATGAGTTGTGGCTTCCACCCATGGTGGATACCATCATTCCTTTGTGCATGATCGAGCTAGCTACAATATAATGCTTGTGGATTTTTAAGGATGAGTCCTGCACTTAGAATTTTATGCTCTAGGAATTGTACCTTCACGACAACATGCTCCAATTGAGTTTGTTTCTGATGGGGAAGAATAATGAAGTATCAAGGAAAATAAAAGTCTAGGAATTTAGTGGTTATCTTTTATTATCTTTTTAGCTAGTGAACAATGCCTCTTTGACTACATTACCTCTTAGTTTCCCTTATTGTATAGACCTTTTTTCTATTTAAACTCCAATTATGCATTCGGGACTCAAACTTGATGAATGAATTGAATTGAATTTTTACAAGTACTTGAATGAATTGAATTGAATTTTTACAAGTACTTGTGAGTATTCCCTGCAATGCATGTGAATTTCTTCAGTGTAGGAATTGTTTAAAGCTTGCATGACTACTTGCGCAATACAGTAAAGTCACCTCACAAAGAGAGAAAAGGGCTACCAAATTGCCAGAGTGAAGCTACCTAGAGTGAAGCCATTGAGGACAAGGGTTGTGGAGCATATTGGTTTGACAAAACAATTGCTTCACATCAACAAATTAATAAATCAATTTGTCACAAAAACTACTAGCTTATAGCTTAAGTGAGCTATTTCACCCATTGCCATGTACCAATTAATTTTGGATTAGAACCTCACTTAGGCTATAATATTTTTCCTCCAAAAAAGACAAAACAAGAGTCACCTATCCCCAGAATTGGCACAAGGAGCACTCTAACTGGGCAAAAAACTTGCATCTGAGTTATAGTGTTGAACCTCACCATAGGAAATATGATGAATAGTTGAGGGGGAGCAGATCGCTTCAGTCAAGCCATGGTCATTGTATGTGAAGCAGATCATATAGCATCTTCGGTGTTTCTAGGAGATTCTTAATTGGTGGCATTGTGTGCTTTTTGTCATGCATCGATCAAAGCAATAGACAAATCGTTGGAGGAAGCTTTTAGGTATTAATCGCAGGAAAACTAATGCGGAGACAAGAAAATCGGTTGTTACTCTTTCCGATGATAACTACAGTCGACAGCGTCTTCAGGCCTCTCCCTCATCTTACCCTTAGTCACAAGTACCCTTTTTTTTCACCTGCCTAAAATTAAATTGATTACGCGGTTCATTATAAATTTATATCACACTAAATGCCAACATCTAAGCTATATACTGTTTGCTCATAGAAACCGGATGGAGTTGGGGACGCTCACCAGCTAGGTGCCATCACCTTTGCCATGTTGCCTGCAGGGGAAAACTCACAATTTGTGACAATCCCTATTCATGCACTCATCTAGTAAAATGCAAGGTAATTAAGGAAGGCAAGACCACAAAGATTTTTGATTGCAGAGCTTAGGAATGAACAATGTGTAACCATTTGAATGGATCTTGGACTTGGAGCAGATATTGCATAAAAATTTACATTGATCACCAAATACCACTCTTCTTTGCAAGAATTTGTACTGATCACTCTTCAGAATAGAGTGTGATACGATACATTTTCATGAACAAATATAGACAAGTGAAAGACAAGGAAATCAATCAAAATTTCCATGTTAAAAAGAGATAGTATTCACCCAGCTGCATTAATCCATTAGTTTATCTCGCTTTTCCTGCACACCTTAAAAGGGATATAGTATTTAGCCAGCTGCATTAATCCATGAGCTTGTATCTTTTTTCCTGCACACCTGTTACTCCCATTTGTATCTCTATAATTGTGTGAAGAGGCATCTGGACATTGCGAAAGTGACACATCAACACTTGGAAAATATGTAACAATTAATAAGAAGAATATATGAGCATCAATGCGTTTGGCACAATCTAGCTTCAAAGGCAAGTTCACTGTATTCGCAAGGAAAGCCATTCCTGACTTTGCCAGCCTCAAGACTGATGAACCAGCAATTAGTAATAGGTAAATTAAACAAAATCATGTCCACCTTTCAAGCAGTCAAAAAGTTGCTTTTGGCCTTTCAGGAAATCTTTTCAACTTGGGTTATGCAGCAACAACCTCTTTGCAATTAAACAGGTAAAGGTTCTACATCAGGCTCCCCAATATCCCTGCTGCCAAAGGAAAATTCTGGAGGTATGAATTTGGACTGGGACTGTTTCTGAAACTGAATAGAAAAGGGTCCAATAGTAGCATAAAATCCTAATAAAATGTCAACATATTTAATAGCAGCATGATGAGCAAACTGCTCCTGCATAACCGGAATGATTGTAGATTGTTTCCTGCGTTGGTTGCTACCAGAAAAGGTGGAGCAAGCAGAGTCTTCAAAGTAAATCGACCCACAACTTCAAAGAAGACACTGATTGATGGCCTTATATGAACAGTGGTCATTCAATCTTGTCAATTTTCTCAAATTCTGTCTCTCTGCACGCGCGCGCGCGCATACACAAATGTGTGTGTGTGTGTGTATTCACCACCTTCACATCAAACATCAGGGACCAGACTGTGCTTTTAGGCGGTCTGGTCAATTGAATATCTCTTAGCAATGAGTGGCCCTCCTTCAACGACGCCAGGAAATATTTTAATAGGTAGCATCACCAGGAATTATTTTTCTAAAGAGAACAAGAGATGCCATCCAACCTCCAAAGATCTTGGTGGCAGAATCAAACATTTACAATGTCATCTGAGCCTTTTCTTTACCAAAACTTTTCTGGAAAAGTCAGCATCAAATCTGAAAGTCATAAAATCCTTGCTATTAGGGGGTGGGGGAGGGGGACCTTGCTCAAGCTTTTTCCCAAAATATGGTGATTTTTGGGGTTGGTGTTCTGTTTGTCAAAGTTGGTGTTCAGTTTGTCAAACAATTTTGTGTAACTACCCATGGCCAGGTGAAGAAATAAGCAGATCTTTAGGCTTTTTGCAACGGGTGCTGCAAGTGGCGGAGGCGTTAGATATACACTATATATCAGAGGGGATTTCAGGACAGCCAAATATGAGCTACTCACTATCCATGCACTTAGAGAAAATCACGGGCCACCTTGTAGTTACCTAATTCGCAGCACCCCCTCGATCCGTTATTCGGAATCCTTGTTCCAGATTGCAAATCACCTGGGATCCAAAATGCAATGGGTCACGATCCAATTCGCCACAGTTATCGACTTCAGTTGTTCACAGTGACAAGGTTAATGATGGTTTTGTGATGGTACAACAGTTGCTCATAGTGGACTTCAGTTGATGGGCTTTGTGCCATACATTCAACAATGCAAGCATCACGATCGGCTTCAATGACGGTTGCTGATTCCAGAGGTAGACTATGACAAGGAGATGAAGGGATAGAATAGGTTGCCAGGGTTTTAAGTAATGTAAGAGAGATGGGGAAGGGGAACTGTGTGTAGTAAATTTAATTTGGGGATGGAAGTGAGAGACACAAGTGGGTGTAAGGATCCACCTTCCCAATGGTACGATCCCCCATGAATAGTCAAGCTCGTGTGCTAAGTACTTTTATGCTTTTCTAACATTACAGACCTATTTTTTTTATTTTTTTTAATTGCAGGTTAGGCAGAAATGAGCTAAAGAACTACAAAAGACTCAGTCTTGGGTCGGGCCAAAAAAACCCGGTCGGCTCCCTGGGCAGGACCAGGTCCATCTATCTTGTAATTAGGTCCTGATACCTCCTCAGCCTGACCCAGAATATTGGTGCATGTCTGATCCAAGAACCTAGGTGAGTTCCTGGGTCAGATCAGACACCTGATTATGGTCCGGGCAAATTCTGCTATCTTGGTTCGAATATGTTTTCCCCAGTCTAGCAATTTGTGAACAAATATCAAATGAAACAATAAAAAAACACTAATCTTTAATTAAATAGAATCACCAGTAAATTTTAGAAAAACTTATAAACCATGACAACTTTTGAAGCAGATCATGAAAACAAGCGCACCAAAGGAACAAATTGAAGCTCCTCCAAAAGGATTTTGGAAAGGCCCTGAACAATCCCTAGTGTGGGGACACATCCTGATTCCTTGGTTTTGAATCGAGGTTCTAGATTCTGGGAAGAAGGTACGGTGATGTGATGGACTGCATCCCATCACCACTTGTCATCTATGACATCCTCCATTAATCAATACGGAGAATTAAAACTTAATCATACCAACATACATCCACACAACCTATTAGAATCATTAATATAATCATGCAAAAGATACAAATTTTAGTCCAATGCAAACAAAAGAAAAGTAAATAAGTTACAGCTGACAGGGAGCTACTTAAAGATTACATATTTAGTAATTTAACATCAAAAATCATAAAAAATGAATTGAGTAGAAGAGTGGGGAAAAATACAAATTTTGTCCTCAGAATAACCCACATAATTTACTTGGGAACCCAGTAGAGTGACGTCTTTTTAATGATTAACCTAATTCTCTACCTCCAATATGTTGTGTATTTCTCTCCGTAATTTTGATGCTCTCATATCTCTAATATTTAGATGTGTTTTGATACTAATTTGATTTGATCCACTACTAATGGAAACTTTTTGATGTCTAATTCATGCCTCTAACCATCTAGGGGTAGCCCCTATTTATATGTCTAATCGGTTTAGAGAAAGAAGACCTAATCCTACTCTCATTAAGGTTAATCCAAACAGATACACTAATTCAGCTAGGATTCTAACTAATCAAATCTCGATAAATTAATCAGCCTAGAATTCTATTTAATTAATCCTGTTTAGGCAGAAACAAACTTGGAGACAATGATCCTGGCCAGGTTCCTAGACAGAGGACCCAACTGAGTTTTTGCTTGCAAGAACCCAACTGAGTTTAACTGGGTTCCTGGGCTGTGCCGCAGACAACCCATTTTGTTTTAGCCATAACTTTCACGTCCGATCTCTGTTTTGGATGATTCTTTTTTGCTTTAAAGCTTATTAAACCTAGTTTCTAATAAAACAATTTCATAATTTCTAGGTAAGCGTGGAACAAGATATAAGTAAAATAGTGAACATGTGTCATTTTTAGCACAAGCCCAAATATGCGATTTATATCTTTTCCGTTGCTTATCAGACTTTTGCAAAATATGTCATTAGGAAGCTTATTCAATGGAGAATGTTTACACCTAAACCTAATAATCTTATACATCCTAGAGTGGATCTTAACTGGACATCTAACACTGTCAATTTGGACCTATTTGAGCTTTTTGGGCTCTATTAACTTTTTGGACTCAAATTGAATGATTGTTCTACTGGGCCCCAGAGTACACAAGTTGGAGTATAATTTTCGTCATCGGGCAAAAAATAAGATGCCATTTTTAGGCGTCTACAGTGGACTACTGGGATAGTAAGAGAGGGGAAGAAAGTGAAAGAAGAATTAATTTGGGAAAGAGGGAAACTAGCTATAAGTTATGGAGAATTGGCAACATAGGGAATGGTAAAGGGGTTAGGTGTGATATTGGAAGAAAAGGCAGTCTAGATATAATACATGATATAATTAATGATACAATTTTTAATTTAATTAATTTATTATGTATTCTTATGACATTTGACATCAATTAGTATTCTCCTTTATTTTATTTTTAAGGAAAGCAATTGGCGATCCGGAAAAACTTTCGCGGCGAATTGTGATCTAAAATTCTAAATTAGCGTTCCTAATGAAGCTACCCCCTCGTTCCGGGATCCTAGCAAAAGTGCGTACTGCGATCCCGAACTCGTTTTATCGATCCAGCAATCCCCAAACCTGGTAATTATGTGCCACCTTGTGTATGACTTACAGAAAACAGGGAGAATAAAGGACACAGAGATGGTAGCCACGACTCATGACTACAAACCTGGGGACAAATTCAAAGCTAAAAATATCAGGAGTTTTTAGGGGAGCGAATGAAATACCACTCAGCTAAAATCATTTTCAATGAAATGATGGTACTAATTGTGTCATCAAATGTGTACCTTATTTCTGAAGACACTCAAGAATTACTTGTGCTTGCTTTCAATAGTACTAGGAAGGAAGACCTCCGATAAAATTTCTTACAAGTGTATTTCTCTTGAAAAAACATGCACATACCACAACACTTGATACCCTTTTGCAGATATACGGATTTTTAAGTGTTCAAAGCCTCTCCATTCTCTCCAATGTATGTATTGTGATTTTGTAGAGTATCTATTTTGATTGTATATAGTGCTTTTGTAGGATGCTAGCCTTGCTCCATGCTTTTTATCCAGATATGTGTAATATCTTCTATCATCCTTATCCAGGGGGTTTCCACAACTTCTACTTGTTACTTGCAAAAAACCTTTAAATAGATTATGAACAGCAAAATAGACCACTTTACGCCATAATAACCACATTCTGTGAAGTAATTGAGATTGTCAGTGCAATTATACTCCAGCGACTGTGATAACCACCTGTGCCTATCTATTAGGGACGGTAAGATACGTTACTGCAATGGACAAATTCTTCTGTCCTGATTTTTTTTTTTGGGGGGGGGGGGGGGGATTAAGCAAGTGGTCAAACAAAGGGACATTCAATATATCCAACAAAAGTACTTGGGGTGATATTTGGCTACATCCCTTGAAGTGCAATTTTGTATGCAGTCAATGACAAATAGAACCTATTTTTAGAAGTGATTTCAGCCTGGAATTTGAGATAAACATGCAGGCCTCCTAATCTCTGTCTCATAAAGGCTCAAACACGGGCATAAAGATGTCTACAGAACATCCACCTGGCTGGACTATGAGACCAACAACTCTCTCCCTACTCTCCCTTCTTTTCCATTGTGCAGATTTTTTTTTTTTTAAAAAAAAAAATGTTGAGAATATCACATATGAGTAAAGAAGTCTCATATCGAGAGTTTGAAAAAAAGGCTCATGGTATAATAAATCAAGTGGGCTACTCCTCCTATTGCCAATTGGTTTTAGAATGGAACCTCACTTGGGCTTATTGCCGTTGACCTTGGTTGAAGTGAGCTCCTTCCTTGGATCTCCCCAACAAGTGGTATCAGAGCCAATGGTACATTCGGCTAGGCGATAAAGGTGTGGCATGGTGGACCCCGTAGACGAGCTTGGTGAAGTGACACACAGGTGTTGATCGAGCGGTAATACGTGTGCTGCAGGCTGCAGCGTGGCTCGATGGCGTGGATAAGCTCTTGATGGTGGCTTGACACCTTGGTAAAGGCTTCCGCTCAAGGGGGAGCTTGTGCATTAATGTGGTGTGAAAGAGACTCATGTGTGAGGGGGAAATTGTTGGGAATATCACACATGAGTAAAGAAGTCCCATTCGAGAGTTTAAAAAGAAGGATCATGGTACATAAGTCAAGTGGGCTACTCCTCCTATTGCCAATTGGTTTTAGGATGGAACCTTACTTGGGCTGGTTGCCATGGACGTTGATTGAAATGGGCTCCTTCCTTAGATCTCCCCAACACACCGGAGAAAAAAAAAAAAAAAAAAACCAAAAGAATGACAAAACTTCAGAGGTCAACAGCATGAAACAGATTATGTTACCTCAATTTGTGGTATTTCTTTTAAAGGTCTATCAGCAAAGTACGCATACAATGCTCTCAGGACAGCCTGAAAGAAGACGCATGAAAAATTAATATTAGATTTTGGCTGCGAAACACTGCTACAGTTACTTTGTGCACCCAACACATCACCTGATGGGAAACTACTACAACAGGTGCTCGCTGGCGCTCCAGTTCGATGATAACAGGCTCCAGTCTACAAATGTTCAAACCAACCAGAGATAAATAAATAGAGAATGAAAGTTCCTTTGTGCACAAGAGAGAGAGAGTCCTCAAAGTCTCATGAGCAGTTGAAACCTAAGACAGACAGGCAACATACCTCTGGATGACATCCAAGTAAGACTCTCCTCTAGGATAGCGATATCGCAGCTTATCTTTGTTACGTAACCTGGCATCCCAATGAGGGGAAAAAATACAACAAAGAATGTTGTCGAATGCTTAATCGCTGTCTGCATTAACATGAGCAATTCAATGGAGCAACAATCTAGTTTTTTTCTTTTTTTTCCCCCCAATTTAAGCGATGAAAGGCAAGGCATTAGTTAAAAACAAATAAAAATATGATTAGATAATGCATATTGGTTCTATGTACTGAATTTACAAAATCTTTCTGGGTTGCAAATGTTAGCAGCTGGATGAAGCTCCAGTGTGCTACATACACATTTCAGAGGGGAAGTTAGGGGGTTCCACCCATGCATAGACATTTGATATAATTAGTACAGACAGCCAAAGAACATGCATAAGCAAATGCTAGAGTGATGCACATCTCGTAGGGCATTACATACAATCTTGTTCATCAAATCCCTTTGGGGTGACTTCATTTCAAATCCAAGTTTGGCAAGATCTTTTTTCTTCTCCATTGTTTGAATTCCATAGTAAAAGGCACTCTATGGAGTTTCACTTGAACTTCAAAATGCTATTTTAAAAAGACGTTTTTTTTTTTTTTTAGGAGCAAGCATGATGTATCCATGGAGGATCATGATGATGGTTAAGCCCAAGAGTTTCCCAAGTCCAACAAAATTCCAAGAGGCCCTCAAAGTCATGAGAAATCAACTAGAAGACTAAGTGAGCTACTGCCCCCTTTTATCCAGCACAAGTAGTAACTTTCTAACCTTAGTTGCCTAATCAATGGGTAATTTAAGCCCTTCTTTTTGCCTTGTTCTTTTAGTTCAAGAAATAAGCTTTCCAATAAAATAAGAATCAACTCGTTTGGACTTCATTTGCCCATTCAAATCAGCCTTCTAAACGCAGCTATCAAACCTGCCAGGTTGGTCCAGAATATACTCGGATTTGGAGGAACATTTCAATGGCCTTTAAATTTACTTGGGGGCCTGAAGTTATAATTTTGGGGAACCTTTGTAAGTTAGCTTGAGGCCCAAAAGGGTTAATCAGCCCAAGGAAGCGTGCAATTGTGCTTAAAGGAGGCATTTGGTTCTGGTACACTTTTCAGTTCCAGTTCTGACCGCTCGGGTTGTTCGGCCCAAATCTTTCAAGTGGCAGGTCCAAATCCAATGAAACTTGTTCCATTGGAAACTAGACTTCTTAGGCTTTCCAAGGGTACTGATTTTATCCAGTTTGGACCAGAAACCAAGAAGTTATGACCCAGAGAAGATGGCTCTGCCGCTGGCTATTGCGTGTGCAATTTGAACGCATTAAATGCGAGTGTTTCATCTTCCCCAAAGGTCCTTATGCACGACTTTCAGCTTATCCAGAGATGCATGCACCCTTTTTGGGATATTTGAAGGCCTCTACATTAAAGGAAGGAAGTTCGAAAGGCTAGAGTTCTTGTAGATGCATTGTTCTAGCTACTTTATTTTCTTGTCTTTTAATTTTCCCAGGGTCCGAATACAATGTACTTATCTTTGTAATCTGAATTCTAAGGGTCTTGGCTCCTCTATAAAAGCCATACCCAACCTTGTGTATTGGCATTGCATTGGAGAATTAAGAAGTTGAATTATAAACTCTTCGAGTGTGCTCTTTCTCTTGCTTATCTCTAGAGTTGCTCGCTAGAGTGGCGATCAAGAGGCTTTCATGATCTTTTGAGTGGTGATATCTTATCTCATTAGATCTGAAAGTTGAGCTCTAAGAATCTTGGTGGTGATATCTTATCCAAGATCCTTAGTTTATTATCTTTCGTTGTTGGTTTCAATCAATTCACATCACTCTTTCTCTCTCCCCTTCTCAACTACGATCCCTTCTTTGTCCTTCTTCTTCTAAGGACTTAGAAGTGCATCATTTGGTATCAGAGCTTAGGCTACTCTCTTGGCTAAAGCTTCCAACCCCAAACACAATCCCTTAGCTTAAACACAAAACTAACCCACAAAGAACCCCTACCCTTCATCCATCATGCCTACTTTTAGTAACTTCAAAAAAGAGCTAGCCTTGATTGAGATTGAGTTGATTAGCCTTGAAATACCAAGATTTTATGTCAAAAGGATGAGTTTACGACTTGGTTTTCTAAGGTAGAGCAAGCCTTTGATTGTCCCAATCTTAGTGACCAAGAGAAGTTCAAGGTGGTTATTTCAAAATTGAGAGGTTGTGCACTCCAATGGTGGAAAAATTACAAGTTTAAAAGATGGAAGAAAGGAAAGGAAAAGGTGAGAACTTGGAAGAAGTTGAGGAATAAGTTGATAGGTGCCTTTGGCCCACTCACTTACACGCTCAAACATGTTTCTCTACTTCCTAAGTAGAATTGCTCAAGGCCCTCATGTGTGGACACCTTTTTCAACAAGGGGAGTCCAAAGAGTCATCATATTTCTAGCCTTCCTACCTTGCTGCCCTTGAAGGAAATCATCTCGTATGAAGATGAAGGGCTAGATGAAGAGGAAGAAGATTTAAATCGGTTTGATCTACCTCCCATCTTTGATGACTATGGTGATAAAGAACTCTTAAACTTTGAAGACTATGGTGATGAAGAGCTCTTAGGCTTTAAAGAGCTAGGAAAAACCTCAGCTCCTTCATCTTTTTGTGAGGAAGAAGAGCAAGTTTGCAAGGAAGAACTTCATCTCCCTCTTTACAAGGATATTCATCATGAAGACATTGAGATTAACTTTGACCTACCTCCAAGATTTGATAAGCATGAAGATGACGAAGGTCCTTGTGAGATATTAATCATCTTGGGCGGCCCACAAAAGTTTGAATTGAAGCAAGAGGAGATTGTACAAGGATTTGAGCAATGCTCAACTCAAGGAGGTTGTCCTTACTCTCAACAAGAATTGAGGGCAATTCTTTCCCAAGAAGGGGAGTATGATGCACATCTCGCAGGGCATTACATACAATCTTGTTCATCAAATCCCTTTGGGGTGACTTCATTTCAAATCCAAGTTTGACAAGATCTTTTTTCTTCTCCATTGTTTGAATTCCATGGTAAAAGGCACTTTATGGAGTTTTACTTGAACTTCAAAATGCTATTTTTAAAAGACCTTTTCTTTTAGGGGGGAGTAAGCATGATATGGAGGATCATGATGATGGTTAAGCCCAAGAGTTTCCCAAGTCCAACGAAGTTCCAAGAGGTCCTCAAAGTCAAGAGAAATCAACTAGAAAACTCAGTGAGCTACTGCCCCCTTTTATCCAGCACAAGTAGCAACTTTCTAACCTTAGTTGCCTAATCAATGGGTAACTTAAGCCCTTCTTTTTGCCTTGTTCTTTTAGTTCAAGAAATAAGCTTTCCAATAAAACAAGAATCAAGTCGTTTGGACTTCATTTGCCCATTCAAATCAGCCTTCTAAACCCAGCTATCAAACCTGCCAGGTTGGTCCAGAATATACTCGGTTTTGGAGGAACGTTTCAATGGCCTTTAAATTTACTTGGGGGCCTGAAGTTATAATTTTAGGGAACCTTTGTAAGTTAGCTTGAGGCCCAAAAGGGTTAATCAGCCCAAGGAAGCGTGCAATTGTGCTTAAAGGAGGCATTTGGTTCTGGTACACTTTTCAGTTCCAGTTCTGACCGCTCGGGTTGTTCGGCCCAAATCTTTCAAGTGGCAGGTCCAAATCCAATGAAACTTGTTCCATTGGAAACTAGACTTCTTAAGCTTTCCAAGGGTACTGATTTTATCCAATTTGGACCAGAAACCAAGAAGTTATGACCCAGAGAAGATGGCTCTGCCGCTGGCTACTGCGTGTGCAATTTGAATGCATTAAATGCGAGTGTTTCATCTTCCCCAAAGGTCCTTATGCACGACTTTCAGCTTATCCAGAGATGCATGCACCCTTTTTGGGATATTTGAAGGCCTCTACATTAAAGGAAGGAAGTCCGAAAGGCTAGAGTTCTTCTAGACGCATTGTTCTAGCCACTTTATTTTCTTGTCTTTTAATTTTCCTAGGGTCCGAATGCAATGTACTTATCTTTGTAATCTGAATTCTAAGGGTCTTGGCTCCTCTACAAAAGCCATACCCAACCTTGTGTATTGGCATTGCATTGGAGAATTAAGAAGTTGAGTTATAAACTCTTCGAGTGTGTTCTTTCTCTTGCTTATCTCTAGAGTTGCTCGCTAGAGTGGCGATCAAGAGGCTTTCATGATCCTTTGAGTGGTGATATCTTATCTCATTAGATCTGAAAGTTGAGCTCTAAGAATCTTGGTGGTGATATCTTATCCAAGATCCTTAGTTTACTATCTTTCGTTGTTGGTTTCAATCAATTCAAGTCACTCTTTCTCTCTCCCCTTCTCAACTACGATCCCTTCTTTGTCCTTCTTCTTCTAAGGACTCAGAAGTGCATCATAGAGGGACCAGAATAACTTTACAGCAACCTTAACTTTATGGTTGCTCTATTTAAAATCTTATATTCACTTTATATTTTAGATGAAAGGGCTGAACAACATACTCATACTCCTCAGGCATATTTCTCTTCATTTCCTCATAAGTCATCCCATCAAATACTCCAGTGTTGATCTCATCCAGTGCACGCCATTGTACCTATGAAATGCATAAAAATCAGAGAAGTTAAGGCACCCACTTGTTTTCAATTTTATTTTTTTCTTTTAAAAAAGAGATAATCTCTCTAGATAAATAAAATCTTCCAAAGTGGAGGCCAACATTTCACAGGAGAAGCAGATTGCAAGGCATAAAATGCTATTTTACTGATAATAATAATATGAAATTAAGAAAAAAGCACTTGACTCCAGCTACGGAGAATAGATTTAAGATGATAACTAGGGAGATTCAAAGTTGGTGTGATTACACATCAACAACAATAACCACCACTCTCCAATGGCAATCCTTTTATAGCAAGATCTAGTAAGAAGATACAGATTTAGCTGCCTTTACCAGGAAGGTTATTTTCAAGAGACCCACAAGCAACTTTTGAAATCAGTTTTCAAGAACAACAAGAAGAAGAACTTTCAGTGTGAGTCCCGCTTTCGCAGGGTATGGGAAGATCCAGATGTAGACAGTCTTACCTCTACAGACATGACTACCCGTAGAGAGACTAATTCCAATAAACCCACATAAAAAATTGTAAGGAGATATTTTAAAAGTTGAAAATCATTTGAGAAACGAAGGTAACAAACATACAACCTAAATAATTCTTTAAATAAAATAACATAAATTATAAGGAACAATAGATGAGGAGCAGTAAGAGTTATACGTACCTTATGCAGCAAGCGGCAGTATAATACTACTCTAACCAAGAGCAATCTACACTTAAACAACCGGAGGCGGGACCATAATAACACCGAATGCTACTTAAGCAATCAAATGTGTGATAATAACAACCCTGCCAAGATCAATCTACTAGCATACAGGAGTGCAGCCAACTCAGGATAAACTAATCGCCAGTACAGCACAACAACAATCCCTGCTCACAAAAGCCAAACGAAGGACTAAAAGCACGCAATCAATGGTCCACAACCTTAATCCTACCTCTCCACACACTTACATCATGAGCCATGTCCTCCACCAGTCCTATAAACTTCAAATCATATTTAGTCACCTCGTTCCCGCTTTTCTTAGGCCGTTCTCTACCTCTTTTACATTCCAGAATGGTTCATCTACACTACTTTTAGCATGACCAAACCATCTTAATCTAGTCTCCCTTATCATATCTTCAAGGGGTGCTACTCCTACATTCTCTCTAATCACTTCATTTCTAATTCTATATAATCTCGCATAGTCGTACATCCATCAAATCATTTAGACTATTTTCATCTCTGTTATCATTAACCTCTAAGCTTGATCTTCTTGATTGACCAGCACTTTGAACCACATAACAAAGCTGGTCTAACTATTATACGATAAATTTTCCCTTTCCATCCTATAGGAATTTTCTTATCACATAATACTCCTGAAGCATTCTTCCATTTTTGCCATCCCACTCTAATATGTTGATTGATATCTTCATCAATATCTCATTTCTGTTGAGTCACTGAGCCTAAATACATGAACTTCTCGACCCTTGGTATTGCCACACCACCAATGGTGATTTCCTCGCCACCCTCTTCCTCACCACTAAACCCGCATTTTAAGGATTCCGTCTTAGTCCTCTTGGATCTACTCAATCTAAATCCTCTAGACTCTAAAGCATGTCTCCACCGTTCTAACTTCACATTAAATCCGCTCCTAGTCTCATCGATCAAAGCAATATCATCAACAAATAGCATACACCATGATACCTTATCTTGAATGTCTTTTGTGAGCTCATCCATAACAATATTGAAAAGAAACGGGCTTAAAGCTGAACTTTGATGGAGCCTAATGTCAATAGGAAAGTCCTATGTGTCTCTTCCTAAGGTCCTCACACTTGTTTTAACTCTCTTGTATATATCCTTGATAGCTCGAATATATGCTACCAACACCGCTTTCTTCTCTAAACACTTCCATAATACCTCATGCGGTACTCTATTATACGCTTTCTCCAAATTTATTAACTCCATGTGGAGGTCTGTTTTCCTATCTCTGTACGATTTCATGAGCCTTCTTATGAGATGGATTGCTTCTATAGTATATCTACCTAACATAAGACCAAACTGGTTTTTCAAAATTGAAATACCCTTCCTCAACCTTCTCTCAATCACCCTTTCCCGCAACTTCATAGTCTGGCTAGGCAGTTTAATACCTCTATAATTATTACAATCTTGAATATCACCCTTACTCTTGTAAAGTTCAATAACTGTACTGACTCTGCATTCGCGGGGCATCTTTGCAATCTAAGAAGCACGGACACCGATACGTGACACGGATACGATACGACACGACACCGACACCGACACGCGAACAAGTGATTTTTCTAAAAAGTAGGACACAACATCTACAGTGGATGCGGAGTGTTTAGAAAATATTTATTCTATTACCTATATGTTTGTATTCTGTGTCCAGAAAATATTTATTCTATTACCTATATGTTCATAATTTGTTTTTTGTCTTTATTCTTGAGAGGATCATCTTTGAATGAGAACATTAACAAACTTTTCATAGTGTGAGCATTCTACAACTATCAATAACATAACCTGATTTCTTCATGTTGTCCATATGTTCTACATTCGTTTCAGAGTGTCCAAAGAGTGTCCGAGAGTGCGGTGTCCGACACGTGTCGGACACATATACGTGAAGTCGCGGAGAGTGGTCGTGCTTCTTAGTTTGCAGTCATTAGAATGACATTAAAAAGCTCTATTAACCACTTCAGTCCCTCTTCACCCAAACACTTCTAGATTTCCACAGGAATACGGTCTGGACCCACTGTCTTTCCAGTCTTCATCTTTCTTAATGCATCTCTAACCTCGTCTTTACTGATATGGCTGCAGAACTTATAGTTTTGTTGCCTCTCTTGATCCCTCTCTCATTGCCCTGGGAATTCGCACACATCTCGCCATTAAAGAGCTTATAAAAGTAATTCCACCATCTCTCCCTTATTTTTGCTTCCTCTACTAAGACCTTATCATCATCAACTTTGACGCACCTCATGTTACCCAAGTCCCGTGTTTTCTTCTCCTTAGCCCTTGCTAAGTTGAAAACCCTCCTTCTCACCTTCCTTAGTCATCAGCTTCTGATATAACCTTTCATAAGCGTCGTTCTTTGCTATAGTGACAGCTTTCTTTGCTATTTTTTTAGCAGCCTTGTACTTAACTCCATTAATGGTTTTTTTCCTCCGTCAATTCTACTATTACTGAGTGCGGCATATGCATATTGTTTTTCCTTAATTTTCTCGTTTACCTCTTCATTTCACCACCAAGCTCATTTTATTCTACCACCACCTCCTCTAGAAGTCCCTAAGACTTCTTTAGCTAAACTTCGAATGCACTCTGCCATTATTTTTCACTTTGTGTGTGCATCTGCTACTCCCTTCCACCTCTTCAGTTCTCAAGAACGTTTTGGAAATAAATTGCGAAAGAGCCAAAAAAAAAGGAAATAGAAATATAAAGATAGATATACAGACAGTAATGTTCAGCGCTAGTGCATATCAGATGAAGCTAAAGTTCTTTTATAGGAAAGCGTGATGGATGAATTAAACTCTCATCCTACACTAAATTGACCTTAATGATTTTCATCTGGGTACTGGAGGTGATATATCTACTTTTGAGACTCTTCCTAGAACATACCAAATGGTGACTCCTTGCGTGGTATCCCTTTCAGGTAGGTTACATGGTCATATGGTATTTTCTTTGGTGGTGTGGAATCCCCTCTCATCTTGGAGCCTGGGCAATATATATTTTATTTTCGCGACAAATGGATGTCACCTACTGGTCCAAAAAGAAGGCAGCTAAATTGTTCAATATAAACAAGCTAGATAGAGATGCATTTGATGTCACAAACAGAAATTCTCGCCCTTTAACTGAGTTTACCTTGGGAAATCCAGCAATAGGACTTGCCGTCAAAATTGACCTCTGCAAAGTACTAGTCCATATCTGAACATAGAGTCAAAAGAAGAGTCTAATGATCAGCAGAGGATAAAATGAAGAAACATTTGCCCTCTGTCACATTTCTAAGCCAACCACAGGGGAGCATCCAATCAATTTAGATATTCATAAGTAATCAGCAAACACCAGTAACTCATGGTCTTGAATTCAATTTTCGGACATCTCTGGTTTTTGCTCTAATGATGAAATCAAACCATTCAAAATCTTAAAAGTTTGGTACAACACAACTTCTTGTATAATTGACGCATAAGATTCCCATGTATTATGACATGTAGTGTAATATGAACATGTAGGATAGCCACGTAGGATATTCGTCCCCATCACTGGTCTACAATCTGGACACATCTATGACATGTATCCCAGGTCCCGTATCAGCTGTCATGTCATACCTTACATGGGTACAGCAAGAAAAATGGCAAGTCTGGGCATTGCCTAATGAGGGGAGGCTTGGGCATGGATCTTAGAAAAAGAAACTTCATTCGTTTTATTTTCCAAGCTCGGCCCCAATAAGCTTTCCCTAGATATGCTATGCGAAATTCAATCCCATTTAGCAAGTGTCCCAACAGCAAAATAAATTAGCTGCTGCAAGATAGACCAAGCTTCGTTTCTTCACAGGTTGTGTGCAAGTGTAAATTTACCCATAAAGAAAAAGGAATTACAAAATGTCATATTGTGCAATGCTAGAGCCATTAATTGCATAAATCATGGTGGTGAGATTGCCGGTGTAAAACTATGTATTTTTTTAACTTTCCAAATCGCTCAAAGCAGGTGAAAATCAAATATTCTGAAGAAGCACTAGCCCACATATTTGACTAATCGTTATAGTAATCGATACTTACAGAAGCAGCACGTTCAGATTTGAGGCGCTTCTCTACAAAGTTGGCAAGTTTCTTGGCATAAAGCTCTCCAGCATCACTAGTAAGGGAAGAAGGGGGAAAAAAAACCACCACCCCAATTTCTACTCTTTTAGAGAGTGCATACATTGCATTGAATAAACAAATTGTCCACAAATCCGTCAATCAAATAAGTAGAAAATATGTGGTTATGCAATAAATATAATACTTTTCTTGAGTCGAGAAATTATAATCCATTGCCTCAACTAGCAACAGCTGAAAAACAGAGAATTCATGGTGGATTTTGATTGAAGAAGCCCTAGTCTTATCAAGGGAATGGCAGAGTAAGATCAAGAGGCAATTTTTCCAATACTACACAAAGAAGAGATGGCCAGACACACAGAACTTCCACATTCAATGAAAAAGAATAGATTTTTGCTTACACAAATCGCAGCAGATACAGTGGTCTTCAACCAACTCCTACATGCAAGTAGATGAAGGATGGACTTTGGCAGAAAAAGCAATTGAAGGAAGCTCTAGTTTTGTGGAGGTGAACTAAGAAAATGAAACTTGAAACGGTCTCACATTAACGAGAGGAGAATTAGGAAAATGGCAAAATTGAGTTGAAGAAACCATGCGCCTACCCATCACATATAGAGAGTGATTTCAAATCTCCAGCCGATATTGGCTAGAACCTATATGGTTAAAAATAAAATTTCAGGGGTCTAAATTGAATCACTGCTGATTTTTAGCATAAGGTGGCATCCTAGACTAGCAAAATTTTACTGGAGGTTTTCTTTGCTGGACAATGTAAAATTATTGTGCACATGAAGGTATGCAGACATGTCAGTTATCTGATCACAACAAATAGCACTCAAGTAGTGAAGTTACATTTACAAGAGGGACAGTTTAGTTCCCCAGGGAGGGGGAAACTTAAGGACAAAACAGGGCATGCAATAGAAAGTCGTCAATGCACGAAGTTGAAGGGATGCTGGTTTATTTTGACATAATACTAGAGTCCTTACTTTCCGGTTTCCATAGTCCCTACTCCCTAGGGCAGTAGCAGATTCAAAAATTTTATACAAGGATTCTTTATACTGAATTTTAATTATTTTATTCCAGTTAATGAGTGCGTAGGACACCCTTATCCTTAATGTAGGTCCCCACTGCAAGGGACTTTACTTTCTGGGTACTCAGGCTTGTGTATTTTAGTGCTTTTTTCCTCTCCCTGTAAATAGACAGGCTTTGTTACGAAAGATCAGGAAACAAAATTAATGCTACTTTTTGAAGAAGCAAAACAATTATAATGACTATCAGGCTGCAGCACTGCAACAATACATAATAAGGCTAAAGCAAGAGATCCAATGAAAGCGGGTACAGTGACACACCTTAGCGGAGAATCACCGCCTATTCTACCTCTGACGTTATCTCGACTTTCACCATGCCTGGTAAGTAATATAGGCCGGGGTGTGAGATGAGTATTCACCTGCAGTACAATCAAGACCAACATCAGATGCAGCTTGAAGTCTACCAACTAATCAACAAGCTTAAATGACTTCAGATGCATCAACTTTTAGCCAATGAAATCCATGTGTTCATTAAGCAAGGTCTTGAATAAGCCACTTGTTAGACTTGAATCTTGATGTAGCAATCTGCTTACAGAATCTGATTAACTAGCTGTCTCTTTAATTGGCAGAAGTTCTGCAGTTAAAGTCCATGACATATATTCTGTAGTAATTTGGGAAGTACTCTGAGAATTATGGAGTTTGCCATAAATTTTCGCAAAGGATTTGACTGTTGAAGCACTTAGTTCTTCAGGGAATTCATAGGGCTCTAGGAATTGAGATACATCATATTCTCACACAAAAGCATGTAAATTAAAAAGAATCAGTTATGTGAAAAATAAGATAACTATTCAGCATTCCCTTTTACATATATCAAAAAAGAAACATATGTCTACTTAGCAGGATTGGCATATAGGCATCAGATGTATTTTAGCTTCTCCAGATCTGCAATGACATGCAGTCACCATAGACTTTCACAGTAGCAATTAGCCCAGATATATCGGCCTATCAGCACCATGTTTAATGCACTTATAACACAGCACATGGAGTTACAAAGACAGCTTAAAAATGTCTGAGACCCACTACAAAATAATTGTTCTTGGATTATTAGACATGCATATCAGGTCGCCAAGCCAATAAAAACAAAGCTATTAGTTCAGACAACTCTTCCAAGATAATGATCCTCAATCCACATGAAAAGCAATGTGCCTATTCTAAGCCTGAAATCTTTTTTCAAATTCAGTATAACATCACTTGGACACTTAGTAATTGACTAAGTTGAATGACTAGTAGTTCCATATACACACATCTTGTCAGTTCACACAATTTACCAAGCAGAAGCTTGACAGAAGTCTGAAGAGCATCAGAAAGTATATGTAAATTTGTGATTGCCTGACTTATTTCATAGTTTATCAAGACAAACACATCCACCCCCTTAACATATTGACACAACAAGCAAAGCAACCAGAATATTAAGGTATGAGCTCCCATACATCAGAAGCAAAATCATATCATAGTTGATCACCCAATCCCACACCCCATACTAAGAAGGGGAGCAAAAACTCAAACAAACAAGAGCCTAAAAGAAAAGAAGTATTAAAGTCAATAAAGCCTACTCAAAACATTAGCATACCAAGAAAAAAACAATCCGCCCAGGGAGGTATCCACTTATATTATTCACCTGCAGCAATAAAGAATCCTTCTTATTAAATGAAATAGCAATACTTGAATGAATAATTAAGAAGTTTATCCAATAAAGGAATTCAGAGGCACAATATATTTCATGTTAAAGGAGAACTCAAGATAAAGATAAAAATCAGTGAGCACAAGAATGAAAAAGCACAGAAAAAGATGGTGACTATGTTAGGCTCTGGTATGTGTGTCAGACACAGGTACACATATTGAAACATAATAAAAGCAACAAAGACCAGGTATATAGGAGCAACATATTTAAACAGAACCAAAGGAACAGAAATTACCTGTATTTGACCACCATTTCCAGTGGCCATGTCTATCATTTTTATATAAGAACCTTCCTCCACCGGTTCATAAATCTATTAATGAATGCAAAGCAGTTTTACATAAATCATCAAACTCCTCAGATCAAGACTAAATACTAGCAGCACACAGCAATACCGACCTTTTCATAATTATGCAGTCGGCTTTTGAAATCTCTGTATCCAGCTTCGTAATCTGGCCTGTAAAATTACAGGAATGTCTGTGAAATGTGAAGTTAACGCGGAAACATACATCAACCCAGCAAAAGACTCACTGCTCTGAGTAATCTGGGCTTTGTTGGACCTTAAGGCGTATGTTCCTTTCAATAATCCGTTCATCATTACATATGGATTCCAAAAATATTATCTGTAAGAGAAAAGATAAAAATATAGAATACTCAGAGGAAGAACTCCAGCAGAGGTAGTTGAAGGTTGTATCAATGATAATCCTGCATAGTGCCCATCACTGGTCCATATTAGATACCATCCATACTTCACCTTCCAATGAAGAAAACTTCACTATCCAGTAGTCCCCTATTTTAGCATTTTCCTAGCACACCAATATTAATACCTACAACCATCTCGAGGTTTCTAATTTATCCAGGACCCTGTTATAGAAAAAGCCTTTTTTTCCTGTACACGGTATAGATCAAGAACTGTTCTTTTGAGTTTTGACTTCCTCATGGAAAGATAAAGTTGGGTAACAGGAGCAATTTCCACCTATGATTTTGGGCTTCTTCCAAGTATGCAGAATTAATCCTCTTAGTTGTATTGATGCCATTGCAAACTTCTCTCAGGATTGACCTTTGAAAATCTAAATTATGACAATGGAGGTGTTCGGTAGATAGTTTTTTGAATAACTTTTTCAGTAAAATGGTTGTTTGAGATAGTTTGGTTGTTTTGACTTGGCCAAATAGCCATTTGAGGTGTTTGGTTAACAACTTTTTGGAATAGCTTTTTGGGTTCAAAAAGCGAAAAACACTAACCTTTTTGTGAATCGTTGTTTGATGAATGTTTGCAAATGGCAAAAATGACCCCAAGACTTTAACAAATTACACTTCCTTCACTGCTAATTACAACGTCAATGTACTCTTTGTTGTACTCCTAAACAACCGTGGCCTCCCCTCTTTAACCTTCTCCTCCCCTCTCTATGACCCACCGAGTGCAAATTAATGTAATAATTTCTCCTTTTTTGAAAAATTTTTCAATGTTCTTCTAACTCTTCAGAAATTTTTTGGAGAGCAAATTAAATGGTTGGGCATGGAGTATGAGCTTATGATCCATTTTTCTTAGATTATGTACGTTCACTGGATAGAGTACAAGGTCTTTGGTTAATTAATTTGTACATAAACATACTAAGTGTGAGAGAGAGAGAGAGTGTGTGTGTGTGTGTGTGTGTGTGTTTCAATTCATATTCAAAAGAAGATTTGTTACAGTAAATACAAATCAAGTCCATATAAATAACAAGATACTGCAAATTAGACCTTATATGTCGCATTAACTCGACCCTCGTTGAAAAGAAAATTATATAAAAAATAAATACAAGTATAAATAAGTAAAAAAATAGGGTTTAAATAAAAAATGTAAGAAAAATAGGGTTATATTAACAATGGTGATTTTACATATTACATAAATTCGGTTAATATTAAAAAGAAATTAAATAAATAATAAATAAAATCATGAACAAATAAATAATATAATTAAGTTATGGACGTAAGAGTAATTTTACTAAACAACTATTTTTGAACAGCTAATTTCATGAAACACACTTTTGAGACACCGCTAATGGAATTAGCTAATACAAATAGCTAATATAAACAGCTAACACAAACACCTAATACAAATAGCTAACAACCAATAGCTGTCTGCCAAACAGAGACAATAGCTGAACATAATGCTTAAGAGAAATTCCTCTTAAGATCAACCAGGGCTGAAGATAATCCTCTTTATCCGCAGTTATCAACCTTAATGGGCCAACAGATTCCACTTAGGATTAGTCGACACTTTAGTCACTACGGGAATAACGTGATCGACAAAACAAACAAAGGTTTCTATGTAGTATAGGAACAACATGAAAAGATGTATTCAATAAAGAAAGAAATCACCATCCACTGGTTGAATAGATGCTTGAAGTCCAACAAACAGAAAACAACATGAGGCACTGTGGCCTAGAAACCAGACAAAGATGATTAAACAAATGGAGAATCTTTCCTGTTGCGGCTAGGAGCTTATGTCCCAAAACGTGATCAAAAGCACTAGAAATCTTAAAGGTAAAGTAAATGAGAAAATTGAAAGAATTCCATTCATTCCCCTTGATCTTTACCAAAAATTTATTTTCATCTATGATTTTTTTTGCCCAAGTACCAACCCCCCCGGGCGGTCACCATTGTATTCATAAATATTTACCCCTAAATCTGGCAAAACTGATGATCTGGCAGAAAAATATTGTTTCCCTAAACAACCTCTTCGACCTCTGCTCTCTATCTTTTAAAACTGAATATATTCTACTTTTCACCTCCAACCCACATATTGAACTAAAAGTAAAATAGCCAAAAAGAAAAAAATTTTATATGAGGAAACACATATTAAAAGCATTTATATTTCATCAAAAATATAATTAACAATATGATTTTTAGTTAACTAAAGTTCAATCAATATTAAATCATTCAATGCAATAATACTTGAACAACAAAAAGTAATTAATAGTAATAAAATTATAAAAGCTTGAATGTAGTAAAACACAATAATCAAATAGACAAATACAAAAAACTGAAGATTGTTGATGCAACAAGATATCATGGAAAATTTTATTCTAGAAGAAATAGGAAGTTTAGGAATTTAGGAATTCTTATGTAAGAAGAACACTATCTTTTAGTTATTTTATTCTATCAATTAGGTAGCAAATAATATCTTTTGATTATATTATGATTTAGTTTCCTTATCGCGTTAGGATGTATTCCTCTATTTAAACTCCCAATTATGCATTAGGAAGACAAATTTGAATGAATTGAAATATTGAGTATTGTTGAGTACTTTGTGTGTGAATTCTCCCTTGTAGGAATTGCTCTCAGAGCATCCTACCCCTTTGTAGGAATTGCTCTCAGAGCGTCCTTCATCAAATTTGGTATCAAAACTCGAGATCCTTGCCCTGTCGTTGCCTTGGAAATTTTCTTTGACCTTTTCCCTTCTCTCGTTCACCCAAAAAAAAAAAATAGAGAGAAAGAAAAGCGAGATCACGCACCCAGAAACCCTAAGCCGCGGCAGCCATTCTTCAATCGCCGCCAACCCCGTCGGCTGCCACCACCGTCGACCACCACCCCGAGGTCGCCACTTCTGGCCGACAACCACCCGAACCCCCACCACCACCTACCGTTCACCGGAGCCCCCGAAACCCTAGAACTCCCATTCGCAAACCCAAAGTTGCGAAATCCCCAATTCTCGAACCCTAGCTTCTCAATTCGACCCCAATCCATCTAGTTCTCCCAAAATTAACGTCTTTTGCCCATTATTCTCTCCCTTTCGCTCAATAGCCTCGTCCCAATTGCACAAAAACATTTCGAATTGACTTTGGATCGAGTGCTGTGTCATTGTCGCGCGCTCTGTGTTGCTGACCGTGCGCTGTTCCATCACCATTGCTACCACCACACCAGGACAGCCGGCCTACCTCCGTCCAGCCTTGGGTCAGCTTGGGTTGTGGGAGGCAAGAAGCTAAAGCCTTGACTTGTAAGTCATTAAGAGGTACGAGGAACTCAATCCACTTTGGTGTTTGCGTAAGGTTTTCTGCTGCGAAAATTCGACTAATATCTGATTACTTAGGTTTTTCTAGCACTTACAATAATCCCGACTTTCTGCTTTTTATTACCTGTTATGCTCGAATCCTAACAATAACCCATATCAACTGTCGTGTTCTGCTGTGTGCGTAGTGACTGTTTATTGCTATCATTATTGTTGCAATTTGGATTAATCTCAGCACGTGCATTTCTTGCATTGAGCATGTCGTCTTCTCCCAAACAACCTTACAAGTCCCAACTTGATGCACTCTCAGACAGACTTGACCATCATGATGAGCGGTTTGACCAACTTGAGTCTAAGTTAGATCACCTCATTCGAGCCTTTGAAAAGTCACCCATGTTTGACCAACCTAAACCTTCCCCACACATTACTGCAGACTGTATGGTTGGGGGTAGTGATCACCGTAAATGGCTCATGTATAAGTCAGATCATCAGGAGGAGTCTGAGTCTGAGGAGGCCGACCAACCGCTCCCCTATGGTCGTCGCGATCGCGATCTGGGAAGTAGTTAGAGACATGGTCAGGAGGATCGTAAGAGTCGTAGGCTTGTCACCCCTAGGGACGACAGGAGGTCGGAGAACTATAGGGAGCCTAGAACTGCAAACCCTGAACCAAATCATAGGAATGTGCACGAGGGTTACTCTGATATTACTCGAAAGGTGAAAGTGGATATACCCTCTTTTGATGGAAAGATAGATGCCACCACTTTTTTTGACTGGTTGGTTGCCATGGAGGATTACTTTGACTAGTATGAGATGTCTGACATTGAGCGAGTTCGCTTTGCTAAGATGAAACTCATAGGCCCTGCTAGGAAGTTTTGGCACACTGTCACAAGTCATATTGAGCGAATATGTCAACCCCCCATCATCCAATGGGAAGTCATGAAGGATAGACTAAAAGAAAAGTATCTTCCTTCTTTTCATAGAACTCACCTTGTGGACCAAATGCTTGACCTTCAACAATCTAGTTCTTGCGTGTCAAACTATATTAATGCGTTTGAGGAGCTTATTCAACGTTGTGAGTTGATAGAAGACCCATCCTTCACCATAGCCAGATTTATCCGTGGCCTGCGGCCCGACCTTAAACGGGATGTGACTTTGTCTTCCCCTTTTACACCAGATGAGGCTTACCACAAGGCGTTAGAGGTCGAGAAGCTCAATAAGCCCGCTCCTGTGAGACGTCTGACCCTCCCAACTCAGCCCCCCCCCCACGCTGCCTCTAAGACTCCGCAATTCTCGGCAGGTGGTTCCAACGTAAAGGGCTCTAGCCTTCCCACCCACCCACTCTAGCGCGCCCTTGTCTGCAGGTTCTTCTCGGGCCCCAACTGACAAGGCCGTGCAGTGTTTTAGTTGTCGAGGAAGAGGTCACTACGCTTCCGAGTGCCCCCATCGCACCCTGGCCTTAGAGCATGAAACCAATAACTGTGAAGATGAGATTGTGGAGCCCGAGGGAACTTATAAGGACCTTGTTGATGTTGAAACTAGCCTCCATCAGGGTGACTCTCATCTTGGGGTTGTTAGGTGCCTGTTGTCTAAGCCAGTTGCGAGTGAGGAATGGAAACGCACCACCATCTTTTATACTCTTGCTCGGTCGGGTGACACTTTGCTGAAATTAGTCATAAATGGGGGAAGCACTATGAATGTGGTAGCGCAATCCACTATTTAGCGTTGTAACCTAACGGTTAAACCTCACCCTTCTCCCTTTAAAGTAGCTTGGGTCGACAAGACTAGTCTTACAGTGTCCCATAGGTGTAAGGTCCCTATCCAGATTGGCGGGTACAAGGATGAAATCCTATGTGATGTCCTACCCTGGATGTCGCTCACCTCCTGTTGGGACGACCCTGGCTATATGACCGCAATGTCCTTCATCATGGTAGGGAAAATACCTACACTTTTAGGTTCCACAACAAGAATATCACTCTTACTCCATGTCGACCTAAGGAGTTGTTGTCTTGCCCCTGCCCACACCCCTCACCGACCTCACCCTCGCCTGCCGCTCCCTACACTTCACCTCCAACGGTGGGCACCATCTCTCTTCTCCAGTACAAACCCTTCGAGAAATTAGAAAACTCCAATAAGTTTTATCTTACCATTCTCGCTAGGGAGGCCTCTGCTGACCATGTTACCTTTCCTCACTCCCCCTCAAGTGACTCGCCTTTCTAGGGCCCCGCAATTGCGATTGCGAACCTATTTACGGAGTTTGCCGAAGTTGTTCCCGAGGAGCTTCCTAGTGAGCTCCCTCCCCTTCGAGACATCCAACATGCTATTGACTTAGTCTCTGGTTCCCAACTTCCTAATCTTCCTCATTACAGGCTGAACCCTACTGAGCGCGCTGAATTGAATAAGCAGGTTCAAGAGCTCTTGTCTAAGGGTTTTGTTCGTCATAGCATGCGTCCTTGTGCAGTCCCTGCCCTCCTTACCCCCAAAAAGGACGGATCCTGGCGGATGTGTGTCGATAGTAGAGCCATCAATAAGATCACTGTCAAGTATAGGTTTCCCATTCCGAGGTTAGAAGACATGCTTGACTGTCTCACTGGGGCTAGCTCGTTCTCTAAGATCGATTTGCGTAGTAGCTACCATCAAGTCCGCATTAGGACAGGTGACGAATGGAAGACTACTTTTAAGACCCAGGATGACTTGTTTGAGTGGATGGTTATGCCTTTTGGGTTGTCCAATACCACCAGTACTTTCATGAGACTCATGACCCATGTTCTCCAGCCATTCATGGAGAAATTCCTGGTTGTTTATTTTGATGACATCTTGATGTATAGCAAATCTCGAAAAGATCATGTTGACCATCTTAGAGAGCTTTCCCGCACACTGAGAGAGGCTAAGCTCTTTGCTAATCTCAAAAAGTGTGTCTTCCTTCAAACTCAAGTCCTCTTCTTAAGATTCATTGTGTCTGCTGAAGGTATCTCTGAAGGTATCTCTGCTGACCCAGACAAAATCAAAGCTATCACAGAGTGGCCTGAACCCAAAACTATTACTGAGGCTCGGAGTTTCCATGGTCTTGCCTCCTTCTATAGGAGATTCATTAGGCACTTCAGCTCCATTATGGCCCCTATTACAGATTGCTTGAAGAAGGGATCATTTCAATGGACTCCTAAAGCATCCTCTGCCTTTAAGGAGATTAAAGAGCGCATGTCATCTGCCCCCGTCCTTAGACACCCTAATTTTAGCAAGGTATTTGACGTTGCCTGCGATGCTTCGGGATATGGCATTGGAGGTGTGTTAAGTCAGGAGGGACACCCTATAGCATTTTTTAGTGAAAAACTCAGTGACTCTAGGAGAATCAAGTACACAACCTTTGAGAAAGAGTTATATGCCTTGCTTCAGTCTCTTCGCCATTGGCGATATTACCTCTTACCTCATGAGTTTGTGGTCTACTCCGACCATGAAGCCCTTAAGTATTGGAACTCTCAGACTAGTGTCAATCCTAAGCATGCCAGATGGGTTGAGTATATTAGTGAATATTCTTTTGTGCTTAAACATAAGTCTGGGGTTGAGAACAAGGTCGCAGATGCCCTCAGTCGTATTAGTTGTCTCCTGCACACAATGAAGGTTGAGGTCATAAGCTTTGATAGACTAAAAGTCGCTTACTCTTCTTGTCCTGATTTTGGCCTCGTCTATTCGGAACTTTTGGCCGGTAATCGTCGATCCTATGTTGATTTTGTTCTCCATGACGGTTATCTGATCTGAGGTTCCCAATTATGTATCCCCTGGACTTCATTCCGAGACTTTTTAGTTTGGGAAATGCATGCAGGGGGGTTAGCTGGTCACTTAGGCAAGGATAGGACCATTGCACTTGTGGAAGATCGCTTCCATTGGCCTTCCCTTAAGAGGGATGTCTCCCACATAGTATCTCAGTGTCGTACATGCCAACTGGCTAAGTCCAGGAAGCATAACACCGACCTGTACATGTCCCTACCTATCCCTCATGCCCCATGGTAAGACATTAGTATGGACTTTGTACTCGGTCTGCCTAGAACATCCCATGCTCATGACTCGATCCTAGTTGTGGTTGATCGATTTTCCAAGATGGCCCATTTTGTTGCATGCCATAAGACTGATGATGCATCCTATGCTGCTAAATTAGTGTTTCGCGAGATTGTTAGATTGCATGGTCTCCCCGTCTCCATTGTGTCTGATAGAGATGTCAAATTCATGAGTTATTTTTGGAAGACGTGGTGGAAACTGTGTGGCACTACTCTCAAGTTTTCTACAGCTTTTCACCCCCAAACTGATGGGCAGACCAAGGTCGTCAATCGAAGCCATGGTGACTTACTTAGATGTGTCATAAGGGAGAAACAGGGTACATGGGACTTGACTTTACCACTTGTCGAGTTTGCTTACAACAATGCTGTCAGTAGGTCCACAGGGCAAAGTCCTTTTCAGATTGTCCATGGGTGTTCCCCCCGCACCCCTACTGACCTTATTCCTCTCCCTCCGGATGCCCGCATATCCCAACCTGCCTCAACATTTGGCTAGCACATACATGATTTGCATGCTGAGATTCGTCGTAAAATTGCAATAAGTAATGACAATTATAAGCTTTCAGCTGATGTGCGTCGTAGAGACATTTCTTTTGAGGTGGGTGACTTTGTTATAGTTCGTATTCGACCTGAAAGATTACCCAAACACTCCCACAAAAAGCTCCACGCTTGGGCCATGGGTCCATACCAGATTGTTCGAAAGTTGGGATCTAATGCGTATTTGCTTGATTTACCTGACGACTTGGGTATTAGCCCTATCTTCAATGTGGAAGATCTAACCCTTCACCGAGGTACTTTTGAGCCTCCTACTCTTCCTTTTAGTGCTACTCCAGGTACCCAGGTTCCTAAGCTCCCACCTTTCCCGCAATCCCATGCTGATATTGAGGCTGTGCTGGATGATGAGTTTGTGACGTCCTCTCGTGGTGGTTTTCGTCGCTTCTTGGTGCAATGGTTCGGCCGTCCACAAACAGATGCCACTTGGATTACCGAGGATGAGTTTCGTGAGCTGAACCCTGCACTCTTAGAGTGGTACGTTCAAGACAACTCGTCGGAGTCGAGTTCTGTTCCGGCGGGGGAGCATGATGCAACAAGATATCATGGAAAATTTTATTCTAGAAGAAATAGAAAGTTTAGGAATTTAGGAATTCTTATGTAGGAAGAACACTATCTTTTAGTTATTTTATTCTATGGATTAGGTAGCAAATAATATCTTTTGATTATATTATGATTTAGTTTCCTTATCGCGTTAGGATGTATTCCTCTATTTAAACTCCCAATTATGCATTAGGGAGACAGATTTGAATGAATTGAAATATTGAGTATTGTTGAGTACTTTGTGTGTGAATTCTCCCTTGTAGGAATTGCTCTCAGAGTGTCCTACCTCTTTGTAGGAATTGCTCTCAGAGCGTCCTACCCCTTTGTAGGAAATACATCAATTGTAATCTGTCTCTCATGAAACAAATAAAAATAAACCACATTGTCTCTCGCCACGTGTTCCACCAATTAGAAAGTGCAATGTGGCAACCCCCCCCCCCCAACCTTATGTTTACTCGGACTTTGGTATGGGTGCCTAACACTGGTAAATGTCTAGGCTCCCTTCAGAGGCGAACCTTAGGACAGGCAGAGTCAGCCCTAACATTGGCCATGGCTGTGCCTTACAAGGATGCGGCTATTTATATATTTCTTCGTTGAATTTTTTAAAATATCAAGTTAACCTTTATTTTAATTGCTGCAAAATTTTGGAATTTAAAGTAAAAGTTCAGCTATTTTGAGTGAAAATGACCATTGTAAATTAAATTAGCCTACATACACTGTTACAATCACAGAGAACCAAATTTATGAGAAAAAATGGGACTTCAAAAAGACTTGGCCTTTCATCAGTCACTGAAAAGAGAAAAGTCCTAGTTACTGCTTTCTTGAGCCTTGGCGCTGCATCCAACAACAAAAGACCGTAAAGAAAGAAGAAAAAATTCATCTGGTACAGTGTGTTACTGCTAATTAATTTGTGGAACCTACAAGTTTAGAAAATAATTTACCAGTCCATCCTTTGATTGGTGTTATTTTATGTAGGACCTAATATATGACAAGCTTGACTTATTTAGGCTGACCTGAAGCATTAAATGACACAACTAACTCGTTTATAATAAATCCCACTAAGACAACTTGGTTAGGAAGAGGGGAAATAAATTTAAAACTTTATTATTAAAAAAAAAGAGAGAGAGAGAGATCCTGAAGCCTACACTTATCTAATAAAAAGACTCCCTACATGTTGTCTTGGCAGATTTTATTAAAAACGAAGTTAATTTTGTTATTTTATTGTGTTAGTAAGCTTTCTGCCAAAATAAGTTAAGTTTATCTCATATTTGGTCTTATAAATTATTACATTAATAATGGGATGACCAACTAAATTATTTTCCAATCTTGTGAGAAATTGATTAGCCAAAGCATGATGGATCCAAATTTAAACTTTTAAAAAAAGAATAACGTGGGCCACAAAAGCGGGGAGAGACGGAAAAGGCCAATGCAAAACAATAATGAGAAAAGAAGGATTGATTCTTCAGCACTCCATTCCAAGTTTGTCGGGAAAAATCTACTATGATACAGGTGAATAGATAATGATCTCAAAGCAAACGCCTAAAGAAGAAATCAACAACATGATTACAAAATCACTTAAACGCTCTCTCACAAATTTAGAAAAATAGTGGAATAGAAAATGGAGATAGCCCACGAGATGCGGTGCCAAGAGGCACTCCAAAGTATCACTCAAATGCTAGCAAATGCCCACAAAAAATACTTACTAGAGATGTCCAATATATATTATGCCCAAATTGAAACTCCCTCAATAAAGGAGAGACAAAAGGTTGAAGCACAGATCGTCCCATAAAGGCTCCTAAAAGGGTGCATGAATGTTGAGTTTATGCTTTTGAAACATTCACATAAAAACCCATTAAGGGAGCCATCAATTGCCATGAAACCGCCACAAGCAACCGAGAAGACATCACAAAATTTGGGCCACTTAACCCAATAATCTGTCCCTTGGAGCAAAATTCCGGGAATGGGCTAACAAATCCACTGTAACGATGACAGCATATGAGATCAATCTCTAAGTTATATACGTAAAAGAGATCAACAAAGCGAGATTATAGAATCTCACAAATATACTCTCTCAAATCAAGAAAATAGTGGATGATAATAGTGGGTGAATATTATAATTAATGAGAAGTGATAGAAAACACTTGATGTGACACCTGACTAGCCACAAAGGGGAGAAAACGGGTCAACTAGAGGAAGCTTAACTGCCAGATCAACATGGGCAGTGGCCCTAACCACGGGGCCCCGTAGCTCTCTCTGAAATGCCAATGAAGTGTGCAGCTTGAGCATTTGAACGTAGGCAGCTGACGTTTGCCGGGCACACCAAGTTATTACCAAAATGGATTAAGAATGTTAGGCCAATTGTTCACGTGAAGACCAATAAGTAAAGAGTGATCATCTTAGGCCATGTAGAAGTATCATCAAAAGACTTGCAAATGGGCATTAGGTCAATTCAATTCTAGGAAGAAAGGCAAAGTAGATCTTATCATGACATCAAACTTCTCAATATCAAAACTACACATCCTTCAACCAAATGCTCAAAACCAAGATCCGATAAAGACCTGACTCTGATACCACTTGTTAGGAAAAATAATGAACACAATTCGAGCAAATTAGATGTGGAAGGATAGAAGGATATAGATATTCGAGAATATAGAACAAGATCAAGAATAAGATGGTAGGCACTAGGCACATAATTTTTATGTACAAACCCAAATCAAGAGAAAACCACGGGCAGCAACAATAGCACAAAATCCACTATGATATAAGTGAATACAAAATGATCTCAAAGCAACGCCCAAGGAAGAAATCAACAAGATGATTACAAATTCACTTAAAGGGTCTCTCACAAATTTAGAAAAATAGCGGAATAGAAAATGGAAATAGCCCACGAGGGGGCAATGCCAAGAGGCACTCCAAAGTTCCACTCAAATGCTAGCAAATGCCCACAAAAAATGCCTACCAGTGATGCCCAATATATAGGATGCCCAAATTGAAACTCCCTCAATAAAGGAGAGACCAAAGGTTGAAGCATAAATCATCTACATAAAGGCTCATACAAAGGTGCATGAATGTTGAGTTTATGGTCTTAAAACATCCACATAAAAACCTATAAAGGAAGTCGTCAATTTCCATGAAACCGCCACAAGCAACCGAGAAGACATGATGAGAATTTTGGGCTACTAAACCCAACAAAGATCCCCACCTCTTCCTCCTCCTATCAACTCCACCAACATATCCAAAGTGGAGAAACAAATGGCAAGGCTTACAACCTAGACATGTGTGATTCTACCTCGCCAAATCCAACCCATATTTTGTGTTTGCACCTGTCTCATGTTGTGTCAACACGGCATGGCCGGCCAAAGCACCGAGTCCAACCATCACAGCCACACCCCCACCCCAATGGCGTTTGCCTTTTCTTCTTCTTCCCATCCACTTCACTAGCATATCCAAAGTGGAGAAATAAATTGTAGGGCTTACAACTTAACTAGTCCAGATGCACATGGCAAGATTCGACCTATATCTTGTCTTTGCCTCATGCCCTGTCATGTTGACATGGGTAGGGCCGGCGAAGGTGCCGATTTGGAGCATCATAGCTACCACCCCCCCTTCAACGTACCTCAGACACCACTAGTGCCCAAACCCTATATCATACTCTTGGACGCACATGCTCTCAAAAATCTCATCAAGAAAAATATCATATTAAAATAATCCATATACATGTGTAATATGAAAGCACTTCTAGGAGTACATAATATTTTGCAAATTTTGTGCTCCCCAGGGAGGTCCCTTACCCCATTATCAGCCGATTTCCCCCACCTTAGGCCACCTATGACATCACTGCAGTGCCCCCCCTCTCCCGGCCATGATGCTTTGGTCCCCTTAAAGGAAATCCACGGATACCCCTAAAAATAGTAGTAACAAGTAATGTAGGCTCAGGGGACTAACGGAAAGGTAAGGGAAGGGAAGGGAAGGGAAGGGAAGGAAGCCGCAAGTGACTACGTGGAGGAAAGTAAGAAGGAAACGGTGTATGGAAAGGGTGTTAATTGTTAAATTTTATATAAATTGGGTTTAAACAAATGAGTCATGCATATAATCTCAAATGAGATTCCAACCCAAAACCAATTAGCACTGAGTGGATAAGCTTATATATATGTTCAAACCCTTTAATTTTATCAATGTGGGATAAACCCTGCTTTCACAACTCTAACATGCCCCCTCACGTGTGGCCAACTAAGAAGACCCAACACGTGCACAGAATTTTTAATCAAATGTGGACGGTGGAAAGACAAGATCAAGCTACCCACTCTGATACCATGTTAAATTTTATATAATCGACCTTCGATTAATGAGTCATGCATATAAGCTCAAATAAGATTCCAACCTAAATCAATGAGTAATGTGTAGAGTAACCCACAAGCTTATATACATGCTTAAACCCTTTAATTTTATCAATGTGGGACAAACCCCACTTTCACAACTCCAACAAAAGGAAATGGGAGTAGGGGCAGGGAAAAAATAGGGGAAGGAGGGGAAAAAGAGCTGAGTCCGCGTGTCAACTTCCATTTATAGCACCAACAACAAACAAATTGGGGTAGGGGACCAACAAGTGACCCTGGGAAACCAGCTAATGTAGTAGGTGGTGGGGATTGGTGTTTTGGTAGTGGTCAATAGCGTTTGTTATTTACTTCTTGTAATTGTGACCGAGCTAAATCAATCAAGTTTTTATTCAGCTAAACATGTCCTGATATTTCGTTCCTTTTATTATTACAGGCAAATGGAAGGCATAAAAATCCATCCAAAAATTTCTTGGTTAAAAAATTTTCAATGAAATGCCCGGGTTAAAAATGAATTAGCCCTTCTAGAGGTTTATATATGTGTGATCAAAAACATCACGGAGATCATGTAAGCTACATAACCACTGGCAAGTACTAAATTATTCATGTGACCCATACTAATTCCACGTACCTTGCATTTTCCTTCAGCCATTTTCATCAACATGTTTCGCCTTTCCCTGGTACTGTTTGTCGCATCAAATATACCTACCTAAACGCAATTTTAAGGAGCAAAAAAAGGTAACGGGTGACAGAAAATACAGCACAGCCTATCAAAAAAATCATAAAGTAAACTAAACTACATACTTGACCTCCTTCTTGCATCCAAGAAATCATATCTTCCATTGCTAGGGCAGCAACCTAGGGATACCAGAACAGAAACAGGAAAAGTAGTACAATAAGATACATTCAAAATTAATTTTGTTGCAGAGAAAACAGATTAGTCTCACGCAATGACCAGCTTAAAATGCCATAGAAAAATAATTAAAATTCCATAGAGCAATCATCCTCTCTGTTTCAAATGCCTCAACATATCCATTAATGGAGTCAAATTCACATTTCAGCCGGAAGACCCCTGCTCGTGTTGGGCTGTGAACTCGACACCTGATATTAACCAACTTTGTCCTTAAAAGATAAAATGACGAAAATATAAGCGATGAAATCTAGTTTTTATGAAGTCTTCGCTTTCTTTAGAAAAATTTCAGACATTCCTTGAATCTAGCTACAAATGATCTAAAAACCAAATCACGTCATCATGAGGGAATATGCTAGCTTAGCAATTGTTGGCACCCAAAAAACTCCACAAAATATGGACAAGTTACTACTGAAAGTTTGTGTAAGTCTTTACCCTTAGCAGCAGGGTTTCAGTACTATAAAAAATCAGGGTACTGTCTGGCTTCTGGTTGACGATTGCTACATGAAACAGCAGCTATGATCAACTGAAATGATATATTTCGGTTGACCTTTCCTCCATTACGTTGTGAGAAACACATGTCGGGATTTAGCATCAGCTGGAAACGTTTTTGCTTCCCCAGCATTGCATGTAGAACACTAGGTGATACCGTGATAGATGGACCAAACATGATATCATTATTGCCTTGAATCTCTTGGTTCTCTTCAGAAACTGGTATATAGTATAAAGCAAAATTCTTGCACTTTAGCAAATAGAAAGAACCATAGAACTCTACTAAATCTAATACCTCTGTTTCTAAAAGGTTTGCAGGGCTTTTCAGAAAACTAAGAGTTACAAACAACCAAAAACAGAAAAGGGATTACACCGGAACTATGCATTAAATGTACAAGGTGAGAGTAGGTCAAGAGAGCAGTCAGGCTGGGATAACTGATGGCAGAAAGGAGACGAGCCAATATGAGACAGAGAGCGTGGTATTCAACTTAGACAAAACGAATGTTCACACATGGATAGCAACAAGATTTGTTTTTGATGAAAATTCACCTCATTGCGTGCCTCCATGCCCTCTGGATTGTCGCCTCTGAAAAAATCAGCAGACTACAACAGCAATAAAAGCTACATCAAGCAACAAACAGGAAAGGGGAAAGTACAAGATGAAGAGATTATACATAACACACTATCCCATGATTTGTGCATATCCCTCCCCCCCCCCCCCCAAAAAAAAAACTCAATTTTCACGAAAGAAAAGGTAATAACAAACTAGGGTGAAAATCTTTTGTACATGTTGACCGGAATAACGTAGTATGCAAGAACCACACGATTGACAAAAACAACCTGGAATTCGACAGCAGCGTTACCTGATTGGTTCCTAGTTTCAAGCGTCTATACTGTTCAGAAAGAAAACAAAAGCAAAGGTCATTAGTCTTCGGATGTTTATTCTCATCAGATTCTACAGATGAGGTATAGAAATGAAAATCAGTCACCTTTCCAACATTAAAGTGCTTGGTCTCATGGCCCAACCATCGAAGATATCTTGTCAATTTAACAGCAGTGAAGGTCTTACCTCGAGCAGGCAAACCAACCTTAAATAGAGAAAGAAATAAATATAAACTGCAAACAGCTTCAATTATACTGCACATTTTTACATATGTCCCGAAAAGCAGAGCAAGGATTTGATCATTAGCACATTCCAAGCTTACCAGCACTATAGCCAAATGTCTATCTTCCTTTGGCCTAAGCATTTGATCAGCTACAGCTGCTGCAGCAACTGCTCCAGCAGCTGCTGGCATTGCATTCTAAAGGTAAAGACAAATAAAGCTTCAATCAAGGAAAGCAAAGACCACCAGGACACAAACTCACGAAGAACATTATAAACACCTTGCTCTCTGAACCAAGTTTCAGATTAGTCGCAAAAGCTCCTGCACCAGGAGATTTGACTATTCTAGGAGAACCCACACCTCTATCCACAAAGGTTCCTTTATGGGATTCCTGCCCCTGCAAAGGTGGCAGAATCGCTACTGATTTGGTTTCCCCAGCAGCAGAAGAAGCAGAGAACTTAGATGGATCCCGTATTGCTGCCTCCATTTCCTGCATAAAGATGAGCTGAAGTGTATTAGCCATTACAAAACAAGAAGAACAAGCAACAAGATGACCTGTGACAGACTGACGGTAACAATATTTCTAAAGCATAAGACCTTGCAAAGCAAATCTAGGATCAAAATTCCAGGACGAACAAGATGAGAGTATCAAATCCACAATCGAATTAGAGCACAAGGCATCAGGGCTGAACTTTGAGAAGACTGCAGTACCTGCTATTGGCATTTAGCAGTAACTCTAACTTGGCCCCGTTGCTTGAAAATTTTAAATATAAACAAGGGGCATGATTCAAGATCTATGAAGAAATGGCAGCCGAGAATCACACCTAGTTCTGGTTCACTTGAATAAAGAAGTTTCCAAAGATAGCTTCGTCAATTAGGCCAAGAAACAAGACAGAGTCAACCTCTTTAAAGTTAGAGTACAGGAACAATACAACAGTTTCTCTCCTTATTCTCCCAGAAACTTTGAAGAGAAAAACATTTTCCTCCAGACAGTGGCATGGATTTTGAGAACTGCAACCACAACTAAATAACATATGAAAACAAATGAAAACCTCAGTAGCAGCAGGCCGATCAATGCATGTGCCAACACTTCTGGAGAACTCTGGAATGGTGCCTGAGATAGATCTGGAGGAGACCAATGACCTTGGATTTTCACCCAAGTTGGCGGGATAAACAAGTCCTGAATTTGCAGATATTGCAGGAGATGGGATAACATACTGCTCAAGATCAAGCTCCAAACTTGCTGACGGCCCATTCTGTTTTCCAGACAAGAAGAGACAAAATAAGGGTGAATGTCATACAAATTTCACAACTTGTAAAGAATCATCTCTAAGAGAAATGGAATTGAACAAGATTCTCCTGCATCGAAGGTGTTCCCTTATACTTCAAATGCTTCTCAAATTACTTAAAGATGATACTAGCCAATGAAAAAGAATCTTGTATTTTATAGTTTCTGCAGCTGCTTTCCTGAAAGAATGTGTACCATTACATGAGATCATTAATATTGATTTGTTTTTCTTCCTCAGTAGTCAGCTTCTTTGGCATTTCCTGCAGTTAATGATTTTCAACTAATTTCATTGAACACTCAGCGTCTCAGCATGGGCCCAAATAGCATTTTTCACTCAACCACAATACGATTTGCATGAACTTTACTGATATGACTACTTTTCTTTAGTTCACATTATAACCATTCCCACAAATAAGTGAATCTGCAACAGGCATGCTTAGTTTGCCATATTTAAAATTCTTGGATTCAGCGCCTGAAAATTTCAACCTGTAAACAAAGGCAGTCATTATGTTTACATGCACTTATCCAATCCAATTCGATCCACCACTAGAGGGGCGAAGAGAGAGAGAGACAGATCAAAATTCAAGGTTAGCACAAAGAATTTCCCAAAAGAAAAGGTGCAACAATCACTTCAGAGTCCAGCCAATGTGACTTCCTTGGTTACCCTGATGTTCAATTCAATTCAATGAAGAATAAAAGAATAAAGAGAGATCTTTTGATAAGCAAATCAGGCACAGAAAAAGACAATAAGGCTTAATCGAGACTAGGCTTGCCTTGGATGCTCCAAACTCATCTTGCTTAAACATTTATTACAACTCTTACACAAATAAAGCATTTGTGTAAAGTGTATGCTGCTTCTCACCCCGCCACCAAATCCTACCAAACATTTTCTCTATGCCCCAACTCAGACTTTTTCCAGGCCAAAAGACATTTATCATACTACCTCAGTGAAAGCTTCACACACAGCATTCCTTAACCCTCATATTTGCCCTGCTCAACTTCAATTCAATTTTGCATAAGTGACCACATAGGAATCTGAAACTCCATCTCTAGTGGCATCCCATGTCCAAAGGTCACATGCAGTCCTAAACTTAACACATGGCAAGTCAAAAGTGAAACCTTTGAAAAAAGAGGGAAAGAGAAAAGAATTATCAAAATGCAAAAGTACAGATTTGGTGTGTTGTTTACGCCTAGCAACCCAACTCACATACAACCAACTAAAGAAGCCCCTGATTAGTAACAATATCAGATAAATTAGAGTTACAACAATGCATCAGTGAGAAAGTGAACATATCTTATATGCTACTTGAACCTGATGGAGCTTTCTTTTTTCGGTTTTTGTTTGGGGGGGGGGGGAACTAAAATGTACCTCCATGCTTGTCTCAGGCACTGAACTGATGCTCACATCAGGAATACCTCGAACAGCAGAAGGCTGAAGATTCTCCCGGTAAGCTCTCCAACTAGCTGCGACATCAAAGGGAGAAACTCTATCGGCTTTAATACACACCTTATACTCTACGATATCATCGGCTTTGAACCTAAACACAGCTGCCCTTGCTCCTTCTCGCAACCTACCCCCAGACAGTATCCTGTTTGGACCTTCCTCTACTACGCATGGAACATTAGTGTCCTTCGGCCTCAACAGAAACTTGAAATCCAATGTTTCTACATTATCAACAAGAGCAAATTCAGACTAGTAAGCTTCAGTGAAAAGAAAACTTTTTTGCCTCTTTTTGATACTTGTTTTTACTAGGCACAAATACCCAAAAAATGAGCGTGCATACACACACACACAAAGGCCCCTACCCATCTCAAACTTGAACAAAGCAATGATTCAATATTTCAATGGAACCACTATAAGAAAACATGGAAAAAGAACAAAAACTAAAGACCAACAACAGTTGAGCTGCCTCCTCATCTCGCAAAGAGTATATAAGGTAAACGAGATATGAATGGGGCAAATTGATTTTTAGCTTATCTAGTGTTTAAAGAGTAAGAAAGGCCAACGTAAGATTTGAAGGCTTTTGGTGTAAGATTTGAAGGCTTTTGGTAACGATTCTTGATCTATTTAGGAGGAGAGTAAGGAAGAAGATTAAAGGTTCATAATAGTAAGGAGTAAGACAAATTAATTAAAAGCAAATAGACTACCTATTTTTGGAAGCTTAATGAGAGAGTAAGGGGGAGTGCACGACTTATACATGTTTGGAAGCAAAAGAGTTAACAACAGTTGGAAAAGATTGACACATATAACCTCTATTTTTATTATATAGTTCAAGTAAAATGACAATTATTTTGTTTTCGATAATCATCTAACTCTTCCTGACATACCATATGACAAATTGTTTTTTTTTTTTTAAATACAGACGAGTAGAGAAGCTGACTATCTCGCAGCTCTTGCTCCAATTAGTCGAAGATTTTGAACAGGCCCAACAAAATCCTTGTATGTTAAAAATGGGAGCAAAGAGGCCTAAGAGTCACGTCTCCTTAGTCTTATTTACTCTCCTATCTCTATGTACCAAGCATTTAAAATGCGGTTTCAGTTATGATTGCGGTTTTGGTAGCGGTATAATAAAATCACTCTAGTGCAGCATTTCGCTCAACTTAAAAACCATTCAAATGCAACTGTTTTCATCGCAAATAGCTACATTTTGAATCCAACCTCTATACCAAAGAAGGATAAGGGGAATATTTACACTTGTTCAAGAAACAACTCGACCAAAAGTAAAAAGCATATGTTTAAAAGGAACAGGTTTTATACTCTGACACATCCCATCACAAAAATGTCTGTTATGCTTGAACTGCGTATGCTGCAAGGCCCTTAATTTGCACAAAATTTAATATAGGGGCTGATAAGATTTGAGCCTGAAGCATCTCGCTTATAAGACTCTAATACCATGTTTAACAATTAAATCAACTAAAAGCTTAAGCTAAATGCTTATACTGATAACGGAAGGCCAAAAACAAGTTTTTTACACTAATACTGTTTAGACCCTACTTGGGGTCATTTGGCTCAAAAAGTTGGAATGGGAATGAAATCAGGAATGAAACCAACTAGCCAATTAGTTCAGCATTTTGCATCAAGGTATGGGAATAGAATCATTAATTCTCATACTTAATGTTTCATTTTATTTTTTTAACTTGGAATCACATACTTGAGTTATCACTCAAATCTTCGACTGTGGGTTTGAGTAAACATCTCCCTCCCTCATATTTATGTATACCCATGTCCTTGGAAATAAATTTTTTCATTTATGGATTGAACCAAACAAATAAATTTAAGAATCATGAACCACCATTATAACCTTCTTGGTTTCACTCCTGATTCCAATCTATTTCAACTTTTTGAATCAAACTGCTCCTAAGATTGTAAATATGGCCAAACTGACCCGAAACCCGAACCAAATGACCCAGACCTTATCCCGCCGACATCCGAAATAGGATCACCCGAAAGTGGACCCGAAACCCAAATTTAACCCAACCGAATCATACCCAACCGGATATTTTGTACTAAGTTGCTTATTTTTATATGCTAAGCTTATTGGACTAAACATGACCCAACCCAAACTTAACCCGATCCGTATCCGAACCGAATGATCTATTTGGCAAGTTTACCTAAGAGGTATGAGAATGATTATTGATCCCTAACATTACTTGTTTGGTTCTAGGCATGGAATGAGAAAATTTTGATTCCAAAGGTATTGGTTTCTATAAACTAGGGAGGATGGAGAGGTTTGCTCAAACCCATACCTGGAGGTTTGAGTAATTAAGTATTGGAATTAATGATGTCATTCCCATAACCATGTCAAAAAGATGATGAACCAAACACCCCTCAGTCCTCTCGTCCTGAACACACTATTAGAGACTTTATATCTAGTTGATATCCAGAATTTCTGGAAAATGAAATCATTTTTACTTTTAATAGGAATGTAGTGCAAGCATAGGCATACCCTTAGGAAAATTGATGATTCGTAAAGAATTTTACATTATTGTTTGTCACCAAATTGAACATTGGAACATAAAAACTTTAGTTGGCATCAGAACACCCCCCCCCCCAAAAAAAAAAAAAAAAACAATTGTTCAGTTGTAGAAGACTATAATTGATGAAGCGCAAGGCCGCAGCTGCACGAAAAAAAAAATTCCAAGCAAAACAGAGTGATAAATTTACCATGATTCGGCGGAACTACGAAACTCAACTCCCACATTGATGTGGATTCTCGCTCCATTGAAAGCTGACAACAATCATAAAATCAAATAAAAAATTTGAGGCCTAATGATTAAGTTCGAACTGACCAACTAAGCAGTAAGCTTAAGTGGAGAGACAGAAAAGACTTACAGCTTTAGCAGAGTTCCAAGAGCCAACAATGGGAGCAGAACCGAAAACATGGGGGACTAAGTCACCTCTGAGCTTGTAATTTTCTATCTTCAATGAAACATAGAGTTGTCCTCCTGCTTGGTCTTCTCTGTCTTCGCCGCCATGGGAGCTGCTGTCCGAGTTCTTCGATGACCCCGTCCCCATTCTGCTCTCTCTCTTCTCTCTGTGGTTGTGTGTTTCCCAATTCCTATCTCCTCCGAATTCGCAAGACCTCCGATTTTTATGCGACAGCTTTTGCGGTGTACATTGCTTGATAGAAGCAAAGGAAAGCCAACAAATGAGGGCATGAGGCCCACTGCCAATGGCGGGTAACGCACCCGCTCCAAATCGGAAATTATTATGTGCTCGACAAGCCCCTGAATCGAATATAGTAAATCATGTGCTAATGAATACAAAGTTATCAGTGGTCAAGAAATTTATGAAAACAATAATTCAATATCTTCAGATTTTAAGAGATGAATAATTCAGTTATTTTCTTAAGAAAAAAAATTCTAGAAATTATACTTTGTGGCAACTTAGAAATTTGTTTACCCTAGAATGGAATTTTTTGTATTTAATTATTTTTTTGATTTTCTAAGAAGTTATGCACTTTCAGTATGATATCAATGATATTTCAATTAAATTCTTATAATGGTAATTATTTCATACCAAACTTTACCAATGACAAGGGGCAGTGCGAACCTGCGTATGTTAGTTCTATGGTCTTGGGTGGATGATGTGGTGATCCTCTCCGACCTGCGAAATAGGGTCAATTGTGGTATTTTTTGAGGAAATTCCTCTGATGCTTAAGTCAGAAAAGGAATTTGATGAGTTAGAAGACTAAGGAAAAGGTGTACTGATATGGCCTCTTAGAGAATGAATATATGACGTAAGTTATCAGATCGACATGAATAATTTCTTCTTAGTACGTTTAAGCTATTTACCAGGGTAGTTCATTTTCAATCCACGGACAAAACAATAACTTTGTTGCTTCCTCTGCAATTACTATTCCCTCTTGGGCCCATTGGCAAGGCGCATATCTTCTCAAGACCAGATCAGTGCTCCTTTAAGGCCGTGACATGTGGAAATATCAAAATGGGCCTTGTGGGACAAGGTCATCCAATATCAGGACCCCCAAACACTTAACTGCTCACATCTAAGCGTGAGCAATTTCGGGTGTCTGCTCTCAAAACTAGGAATTGGTCAAATTGGCTCCTCATTTTTTGGGAATCAGAACAGGAATCGGTTGGGCTGTTTTCTAGATTTTGGGAATTAGTACCGAAATCATTGGGTCAAATTCCAGTTCCAAGGTACCCTGCCATATAACCTTAAGAAAAAAATCTAAGTGGCCTTTCATTTTTCTAGCAATCATTCAAGGAAGGGATAATTAATAGTTTCATAGCAAAGTCTCTAACAATAACAAGTTCCAAAGGTTATTGTGAAAGTAAGCAAATATCTTACAAACAAAAGGGAAGAAATAAAAAAAGTCTTACAATACATGTTCTAGAGTCCATAATTTTAACTAGCGAACAATCATACACAACCTGACCACCAAATATATGAAATTAATTAACTAAATTCAACATGAGAATAATATATGCCTTAAACTTTCATGGCATCTTCACAATCAGTAACTTCTCCTTTGCCATCAGCAAAATCTACAAATATAGAACAAAATGTCATATATGATGTTTGTAAACCAAACCAAAATGATCAACATAAAAAAAAATATTCAAGAATTCACATTTTTCATACTATTAAGAATATTTCCATGCTTCTCTAACTCAATGCATATTTAGGAGGCCTACAACCATTCTTGAGAACAAACTAAAATCTCAACTTTCTTCAGGGGTAAGCAACTGCGACATTAACCAAGTACTTTACCCCAAGTGCTAAATGCAGACTCACTTGAAATGGTAGACACCAAAATGGCAAGAATATCTTTTTCCAATAATGTTAAAATGGGGAAGTACTTTTCATGATCCCTATCCATCCACCAACTTGAAACATCAAAAGTACCATTAATTTACAAAGACGAGTTTCAAGATTCTTGTCTATTTTAGATTTCTCCCCATACAAGTCATGTCCTCCTTTTGAAACAAAACATTATAATTCTTATTCTTTGCTGCTAAAACGTCACCTACAACAATCACGTCATCATTAGAAGAACTGGTTTCATGAATGTTACATCTTTAGAACAATTCTTAGCATAGAAATCATACAAATGCCAAAAAACTGTGGAACACATTATAATAAACTCCATCAATCTTTTCTAGATCATAGGGATACAACTGTTTTAAAGTAAATTTCACAAGATTCAACTTGGATCAAGGGTCAACGACAATGTCGACCAATAACATGATATTTGTCTTCTTCTTAAAGTCCCCATAATACAACTAAAAACTTATGTTTCATCTTGGTAGCCATATCGTTAAGCCATTCATTTGGATCAAGCTCCCATTCCATCAAAGTAGTCAAAATCAAGAACAATTCATGAAAATATTGGTTAGAAATGAAATACGAAGTTGTAGACATCCTTTTCATAGCATCATGAAAGTGTTTCAAAAACTGAAACAATACTCAAGCTCTCTTCCAATCATCTTTTCCAAGAACTCGTCCAACTTCTTTGAGTTCATTCACAAAATTGGCATCTTGTTTTGCTAGCCCCATGAAAACTCTTTGAAATTTTTATGCAACTTCCAAAATGAAATATGTAGAATTCCATCTAGCAGGAACTTCAAGAGCCACAGAAGTTTGGGAAGGAGTTTTTTCATGTACAACACAAATCTCAATGATATGAGCTCTAGAAGGAGAGTTCCTCACATATCTTGCAGCACTTTGAACCTTAATAATTCAGTCTTTCATCAATGATAAACCATCACGCGCAACCAAATTTAAAACATAAATAGAACACCTCATTTGAAAGTATTCACAACCTAACAAAAACTTGCTTGACATATTATCTTTGCAATACCCTACAGCAACATCATTAGCACTGGCAATTGTCAACCATAAGCTAAGAGTGCATAACTTTTCCTTAATCCCCTAATCAAGAACACATTTTCAACTTTACCCACTTCTTCACCTTTTTTGAGTCTCTATGACCTTAGAGTTTAGAATCCTTTTGAGCAATTTCCAATCATCATCAATAAAGTGAGCAATCAAGCAAAGATAATCAAATTTTGAATAAAAGTCCAACAATTAGTAGTAAGCTCTATTCTTGATCGCAATCCCTTTAAATCCTCGTAAGATCTCATTTGGCATGCAAAGATCTTTTTGCAAGATCTCGCAATAGTGAGATGTGAAGGAACATTAAATTGAGGGATAACAACACTACAAAATCCTCAGAACCCTTAACATTAAGCAACATGAAAGGTTTCTTCACAATGATCACCATTTTAGCTAAGGCAACTCTAATAGCTTTAGGAACAAATTCGCACTCACAAGGTGCATGACTAGAAGTAGCATTATTGCTAGCATGATAGGTATAAACTTTCCTATGATTTTCACCAATGTATTCAGGATACTTTGGACATGAGCCTAGATGATTCTTCGCTGGTGATGTGCCATTATTTGTGTTATGTGCCAAAACTACATCATAATGCATACGTTTCTTTTTAATTATCATACCAGAAGCATCCATAACAGGAGTAAAATGATTCCACATTTCAGATTTTCTCTTGGCCTTGGTTGTCGACAAAGTTCATCTTCACTTGTGGCTTTATGTCTATATTAACCGAGTCACAATCCATACTGGCAGTTGGCACCACTTAAAAGAAATAAAGTAATTAAATTATCAAATACAAACTAGATCAAATATGAAAATATCAAATGAACAAATTAAGTGTACTAAAGGTCATAGATTTGGATTCTAGACGTAAAGCAATACTATAGACATTGGTATGTTAGCCATGTTTCTTCAGTATTTCCTTTGTAAGTCCATATACAAAATGATGTTAGACATTGAACATTTATTGTAATATATTTTGTATCATATGTTAGAATACAGAAAAATATACAATATGGACAACATCTTAGCAGCCCCTTTTAAAACCAAGCTAGGAAAGCCAAAAGAAATGATAACCTACATAATTGGTCTTATAGAAAAAAACACCCACAAAAAAAAAAAGAGATGCTAAGAAATCACAGTACATCAAGGCAGTTAGGCACCAGTACTCAATCTTACCGCTATAATATTAACCAAACAAAGAGCATTAAACAGATTGAACCATGGAACTCCCACATACCAAGAACCCATGACCAAATGTAACTACACATAGATTCATTTGAACAAAATGGACATATTGAGCATTACCTAGGAGCCTTGAAGAAGTAGACGAACACAACGGTGAACTGTCGGGTGAACTACCACCACCAAACTAGAACGATCGATGGCAAAGAGGATGATACCTAAACTTTTGACGACACAAAGGGTGGTCCTTGAACGACCAATTAATTGAACGGCACCACAGTGGTAAGCGATTGAAAAAGTATATGAATAGAGTAGGGCAAGGTTACTCATATATAGGGCAAAGAGGAGGAAAGTGGATGGTTGGAGAAGAGATAGGAGTGAGGAGAGTGGCTGATGGCTGAGAGTGAGGTGTGAGGGTCTGAGGGATATATTTGCTACTGAGGGTTTTCTGACTAATTTTTTGTTGAGCCTTATCAAACACTGAAGACTTACATATGCAATCTTAAATTTGTACTAATGTAGGGTTACAATAATTTTAAACCATTCTGGGTACCTACACCACCAAGTTAAGGTTCTGGGTACCTAAAACTGGAACTTGTACTAAGCGGTTCCAGGTTTTGGGTATTATTTTGGGAACCAAACCCAAAACCAGTTAGACCGGTTCCCAATTTTAAGAACCGAAACTGAACTATTCGATCGGTTCCAGAGTACCCATTAGCGATGCTCACCCCTACTCACATCTAGCTAGCACAAATCCTCAAGGAGCCACTATATGTATAAAATATTGCAATTCTTCTATGTGGAATTTCCAGACTTGGGGTGAACAAGGGATACATAGGATACCTATGAATAAGTGAATTTTTCAACTCATTTCCTATGCTAGAAGAGATCAACATTGTGTTTATCTTGTTAAAGGCATGAGTTCCTTCCCGCTTCTCCGCTTGTTATGTAAAACCCCTAAAATATTTGGAAATAAGAAAATAGAAATTTTTATGAATTAACTGTGAAGAGATTCTTAATTTCCTGCATTAAATGTAATAATGAAATTTCTAATTTCCATCGTTTACATCTAAATGTCACTTGTGTCTCTAGTCAAGTTCAGTAGGTTAAATTTTATGTCAGAAAATTTGGGTAGGAAGATAAGGATTAGTTGACCTAGCCTAAAGGTAACAAATAGATGAAATCATCAAGAATATTAATATATATGAATCGATCAAGATTCTAGGAATTAAAAAAAGAGAAAAGAAAAGGGGAAACTTCCCCCTAGCAAGCCCTTCCTAGGGGAAAAATCTCTTTTATTTTCTCTTGGGCTCCTCCATTCAATTAAAAACCATGCCTCATCTCCCTTCCTAGGGGGGAAAATCTCTTTTATTTTCTCTTGGGCTCTTCCATTTGATTTAAAGCCATGCCTAATCTCTTTTAGTTAAAAGAAAACCCTAAACCCTGTTTCTCTTTTCATCTGAACACATGGATGCTTCTCTACTCCTCTCACAAAAACTTCTTAGCTCATCATCTCTTGAAAGATCAAGAATTTTTCCATTCGATCTAACAATGGTAAGTCACTTAATAACTCACTCGACTTCTCTTTTTTATAGGAGGAATAAAATTCCTAAAAAAAATTGCAATCCTTTTACTAGGTTTTAACATGTCAAATTTTGGTAAAATATAGAGAAAAAAAGACTTGGAAACTTTCTTGTTGAGATGAGGAACTGAGAATGAAATTAGCTTTTGAGTGTTTTTCAGATCTAGCTGATGTGAGATTTTGCACCTTTAAACCCCAAAAATATTCTTCTATGTTATATAGTTCATAAAATTGAAATTTCATACCAAATTAACCCTATTTGACCCCTCAAATCAATCAAATCTGAAACACCCTTATCTTGGATTAAAGTTCGACCAAAAACAACAGACAACTTTCTAAAGATTACCAGAAATAATTGAGAAGGAATTTGTATTTGAATGTTTGATATGTTATATCTTAATTATGTACTCAACCAAATTTTGAATCACTAGATTTGTAGTTGAATAGAGGGAGATCAGGCCTTTATACCAAAACTATGCTATCTTGGCTGAAAAAAGATTCCTTGTGTATATGTCTAAGTTTAAGTTAGTTCGGGGTGAATTTGATCAAAGTCCAAGAAATATTACTCTTAGAGCACATCTTGAAGATACAACTGGGTTCTTTGATACAAATAAATTTGTGCATAATTTTTTATGGAATGGTGAAGCTAGCCTTACAATCTAAACCTATAAATCTTATAATCTGAAATTCAAAAAGTAAGAGTAAAATAGTTGTTTTTCTGACCAAGTAATTATGTGAAATTTCTAGACTTGGGGTGAACAAGGGATACCTAGGATACTTTGGGTTAGGCCTAGGGAGAGTAGTTACTCATTATGGTCTATCTAACTTAAGTTATTGCTAGATAGGTTGAGCTATAGTTAAAGATAGACACATAAAGAGGTCATGTATGTACCGGAATATTTTGGTACCCATGTGTAACTGTGATAGAAGTTCTTGCTCTCGGTGATCAGTAAGTTTGTTTAAATTATGACTTTGTCCTAATTCCTGCTCGATATCCTTGTTTGTCAAGAGTTTATGCTTGAAGTAATCTTGGTACCACTAATTTGATCAATCATATGCCAAAAATTTAACTTTTGTTCTGAAAGAGAAAGTATTTCACTATTAGTTCCTAAAACCATTTGAGTTAATCCTTATAAAGGCATTTTCTTAAAAATATAAAATTTTAGAATTGTATCTTTTGGGTGGTTATTCTTGCTATTGGGTAGTTGTCCAAAGTCCAGTTTGAGTTTCTCCTCTCTTCCCATTATGAGTTGCGCAATCACTCCTGTGTACAGCTAGTCACCATAGGCAACGTTAGAAAGATGACCTTAATTCCTGTTTATTAGGCGATTGCCCAATTTCCTATTTCCTGCATGTGCCATTTAACTATTTGAATTGAACAGAATTTCTAAATTAATTGCTTCCTACATTCTTTGGAGTATTTAAATGACCATTCTAGTTGAAGGAAAAAAGAAAAAGAAAAAAAATGAAAATCATGTTTTTGTTTAAGAAAATACAAGTCTAAAAAGATGACAAGCTGATTTTGTAGGTGTATGCTATCTAAGTGAAGTTTCGGGGAAACTAATGTATCTTACTTATCCCGTCACCGACTTCTAAACAAAAGTATGAATCGGGGAGTTGTTTCTAATTTTTAATGTAAATTACATTGTCTCGAATTCTATTGTAAATTATAAAATTTTTCTAAAGGTCTTCTGTAACCTGTGATAAATGAGTTTTGGTTCCATTTGAATACATGAGCCTTGTGTCCTTCCTTAGTGAAACATGGTAGTGACATCTATAGGACCTCAGAAGACTCTTATTTGGGTTTTAAATTGTTTAAATAATCATCATAGTGTTAGAATTTTGGTATCAAAGCCCTAGGCTTAATCCTAGTGTCGTAACTTGACCATAAGCAAACCCTTAGAGTATCACTTGGTTAAAACAAATTAGGAGACTTATAGTAGTTCATACTTTTCAGTTAGAGCATAGGACATGAGGAAAAGAATGTGATTCAAAATTTGCATGTATCTATTCATTTGATGTTGTTTGTTAAGCGCGTTAACTTTATTTTATGCATGTGTACTACCCAGATGATTTACTATCTCGATTAACAAGCAGTCCACAACCCCTTTCTTTATAGCATAAAGGCTCAAACTACTATAGTTGACCACACACACTGAACTCTAGCATGTTAGATTCTTGGAGGTTTAACCCTTAAACCTGACCTCTGTGCTTCTAGAGGCTAACTGATGTTATAAAACTAACTTACTTAAGTTTTAAATCACACTTAGATTCAAACCCTAAGGATTCATCATTCCATCTCAAATATAAGGTCTATGTACTAGACATGACATGGTTGATTGTGAAACCATTAAGAATTGCTAATATGTTATCAATATAATACATAATTGGGAAGATTGAGATTTGGCTAAGCTTGTGTAATTTTGTTGTAAAATGCTATAAAAAGGGTTTACATATAAACCTTGCTTGATGAATTGCCTCGATGTGCAAAGCGATTGAATGCAACAAATTTTGGTAACTATTAAAACCATCTATGAAATTAGGGAAAAAAAATTATATTGTGTTATTAATTCTAACAAATTTACCATGGTAAGCCCCATCAGTTCAATGACTGAAGCTTAATTGACCTTTAACACACATGCACATGCGCATGCACGCACACAAAAGTAGCATAACTAGTTGCTTTTTAAGGTCAAACCTAGAACTGATCAAATGCTACCATGACTATGAAAAGATTAGCTATTATTTTGAGCAAAGAGAGGAAATGATCATGGAACTTAACTCCATGGTCTAGCCTAGGAAAATTAAAATCTAGACTATGCCATTGATTCCGTAAAAAAGCCAACACTAAACCTCACATGTAGTACTAAAGGAAAATTGCCTAATAAGAAAAAAGTGGCAAAATAAAAGGGGAAACCAAAAAGGAAAATACTGGCAATATGACTACTATAAACTATAAACCCTTGTCTTGTGCTTCCCTAGTCTGTTTGTGGTGCCACAAACCCCTAAGTCCCGTCATTGTAAGGGAATTTGAACTAGTTTTATGTATTTGCATAATTGAAACTTACTATTCTTGCCTTTTTCATCAATTTCATGGGATTTTACCCCACATTTATTAGCCACAAACCCCTAGGCCCTGCCGTCCCTTAAAAGACAAGTATTTCTGTTGTTCAAGTGCTCTTCTAATCTCTTTACTAAAGAGTTGTTAGATTCTATAGACTCCTTGCTATAGTTACATTCACATTTTGAACCAGTGGACTATTTTAAGCTAACTCTTGTTCTCGAATTTCATTGTCTTTTATGGTCATCATATTTGAATACACCTAAATCATTTTGGTCAATCTCATGATAAATGTCTATATCCATTTTGGTAAAGCCTTAGCATTGTTTTTTGTGTTACTCTTATGGAATGTGTGCTCACTTTTGGAATCTAGTGTACATCATATGAAGTCTTAACTTGCTAATATGCCTACTAGAACCACTACTCAAGCTCATGGTAATAAATTTCTACCCCATTGTTGAGAATCCTCATGTGTATGGTTTATCTTAAAAAAACCATTAGGCGAAGAATAGATATTAAATGTACCATCATAAGGCTAGAAGCCTAATAAATGATCCTGATCGCTAATGAGGTTGAATCATACACATGTTAGTCAACTCGGTAAAACAATGATATTAGAAATATAATTGCTATTGATATCTGAGGAGCACTTGAGGTAAGATTACTGGCTCAGGGAATCACACAAAAGTTAAATTATATTACATATAAAAAGAGGTCAGTAGACTATATAATAAGCACAGGTTATTTCTTAATCCCTACAATCATTCCCTTAAGATTTAATGGCTAATGATTGTTTTCTAAATACAATAGGCTGGTGGAATCAATCAAATTGCCGTGGGTCTAAGGCCCAAGCCCATAGGTATTCTCTAATGCCCTATCATAAGATTGCTCACCGGCCACGGTCTACATGCAAGTATCAAAAATTAATTCACAAACTAAAACGGTGAAGTTCCAATTCTCCTGCTGCATGTAAAGACCTTAATTTGTTTTAAAGGTAAGAACTCAGCTTGATTCAAAACTTGAAATTTACAAAAACAATGAAGAAGCAAAAACTAAATTCAAGTTGCACTCTTACAAGTTCTATATGCTTTAATCATCCTCAACACACAAATTTTCCTATCAAATTCTTCAAAATGGAGTTTCACACAATCAAACCATACAAACCCTTAAATCTCCACATGGATTTCAAAATTTCAACTCTAAACGCCAAGATTTAAGTGAGTAATGCAAACATAAGTAAGGTTGGAGCAATTACCTCTTGAATTGATGAGAAAATGAACCTTGAAGCTAGGAGAAGCTCGGTATGGCATTTCTAAGGAGAGGAAAAGTCGAAATAGAAGGGGAAATGAAGAGAGTAGTTGCAACAACCTTTTATGACTTGAATGGCTTAGTGGTAAGCAGAAAGCCTTAGTGGCTGCCACTAGGTGTCAAACTATACTGCTGCCACCTATATCGTGCTGCCACTACAGCAATTAACCTAGCTGTAGTATCAATCTTATTGGTTGGGCATTATTTCAAAATGATTTGCTCACTTAGGTCACAAACAACGTCAGTCCATGATGCTTGGCTGTACAACCATGCAAAAAGTGCTAAGTACCCTCTTCGACTTCATCATATTATGCCAAATAATTTTTTTTAAAAAAATACGTAGGGGATCTTCAGACCTTGAATCACTTTTAATGGCTCGGGACCCTTACACACCAAATCAGTTTTTATAGCTTGGGAACCTCAGACCCCAAAATCATACATATGGTTTTCAAAACTGAGAGGGTTGAATATCTTATATTTTCAATTTCCATAGCCTTTTTCTTGATAGGATTTAAACTTCTGGGTGAGTAAAGTCCTCGAATTTTTACAATTCTTTTTTCTTGACAAGATTTCAACTGTTAGAGTAACGCATAATCTCCAATTCTTTTATAACCTTTTCCTTGATAGAATTTCAACTCATGGGGCGAGCCATAAACCTTGAATCTTTTAAAACCTTTATCTTGATATGATTTCAATTGCTGGGGTGAGGCACAGTTCTTGACTTTTTAATACTTTTTCTTGATATGAATTCAACTTCTGGGGCGAGACATAGTTCCTGAATCTTTTATATCCATTTTCTTGATAGGATTTAACTTATAAGATGAGGATAGTTGCCAGATATTTCAAAAACATTTTCAACACCTTTTTTCCTATAGGCTTTGTGCTCTTGGGGCAAGACTTTAGACCCTAAAAGCACTCTTGTATTTTGCTCTTACATCTCCATGCATCCTGTATGACATGAGCATATTTTTCCTTTTGCTGTAATAGCCTTGCCCAAAATGGGGACTCATGTAAGCACCAAATGGACTACCCATGAGATCTTAGATTTATTGCATGTCTGCATGTTCTGTACATTATCGCCCGGTGATAAACAATTATCTAATCCATCGAAGGTAAAGCAACATTGTACTTTGATTCTCAGCAGCTAGACCGTAAATAAAATATTCCTTGAGGAAAAAAACAATTCTTAAAAAGTTTTAAAAGCATTTAAAAAGCCAAAAATTTTGAAAATAATTACAAAAAAAAAGACAAAAACATTGCGATTTGTGTGATTTGCTAGCATGTGGGCTTGGACCCAAGACCTTGAGTATGAGTGAATGAAATAATATCTAGAGGGGTAGCAAATTGCCTTGTGATACAAATCTCACAAATAACTCTCTTAAAGAAGCAAAACAAGAATAGTGACATGGTCCAGGTAGTCGCTAAGGACTAGTCTTAAGTTTTTGCTACCCAAAGCCTACATTTGGGACCTAGCCACTACCACTGGGTCCCAGTGTACCTCTGAGTTCTATCTTGCTCCCCACTTCATAAATCCTATATGGTTTTATTTATTTGATTGCTGCCATCAAGCTAATTAACAAATCTTAACATAATGAATGTTTGTCAAGCATCTTTGCCCTTGAAATTCGGTTAATAAAATTGATTTGAATTTGCTCCCTGATTTATAGCTGCTTAGTGAGGTTACCTCCCTAGCACTATATATAAAGGCCTTCACCTCTAATTTTGGGGGCATCATTCTTTACTTAGAGGAGACTCTATTCATTTCACTTTATGGCCATTCATGTAGAAAAAATTCTCTTTTCTAAAGACACACTCTCCCTTTCTCTTTACGAAACACTTTCAAATAGCAAAATTCTACCCAAATCCTTGCTCAAAACCTTTTAATTAGACTAATGTTTACCTTACCATAACACACATGGGAAAAAGGAATCAAGTACGTATTGGTTCCCTGCTCTACTCAGAACAAGGTAGGTCCTAAGGACCATAAACCAAATGTAATAATTCATTCGAAGCTTTGATTTTAATTGTTTCATATGCAATTATGGTTCTCTTTGGTTCTTCATGACTAGTTATTTAATGTTAATTCATGAACCAAAAATATGATAATTAACAATGATATCACAAAATTTACCGGTTTCTTATGTTTTTGTTTCTCTTATAAAAATGCTTTGCTAATAATTGCCAACGAAAAATATTTTTCTTGGTATTTACCTCACCAAATAAAAATGAATTCATGAAAAATATCTTTTTTATGGAATCGAAAAACTTAAAGTTTTAATACATTCATTTCTATTAGATACCGCTTTGGAAGCCAGCAGTCTATTTGTGCTTTTCATAAACCATGATCGTACCTCCGTCCCTAGATTCGTTCTTACGGTTTGTAGCACTGTAATTACTTTAAATAATCCTCATTCGAGGGGTCCATAGAAAAAAGCCTCTCCCTTCTTGTCAATCAAATTCTATGTTCCTCGATTGCCCCTTTCCTTTAAAGATTTGGTTACAGTAAGGAACTAGGGTATTTTCTAAAGAATTATGATCTTGTAAATTGCCTTTAAAATGTATTGTGACTCAAAATTCAAGTGGTAATCCATCCTACCACATTATTCCATGGAACTACCATTATGAGAAGGCCACCAGTTGCAGCATTTAAAAGAAGGCAGGTCGTGGAAAAGCCAATTGCGCCATAAGGAGCCCTAGGTTGACATATGCGGTGCCCACCACTATTAATGGCTCATTTAACAAGGAGGATGGTCGTAAACCCTGTAAAAGGGCCCCCTAAAAGGGAGGAAAGATAGGTAGCCTTCGACTCCAGAGGCAAGCACCGAGCCATGTCTTTAAGTAGGACAATTCTCCCTCTTAGATACCCTATTGAAGATAGGCACATAAAGTGACTGAATCAATCTGAACATAAAGATTAGCCGTTAACAAAACTTGGCATCAAATTAAGAAAGGAGTTTCCTTCTCTTCACTCACTTGCTCAAGAACCATGTCCTATGTAATGGTCCCAAAAAGCCACCTCTTTAGAGGACATGAGAAAATGGTAAAGGACCAACAGTGGCTTCAGTTGATTGCCAATTTGTTAAGTCCAACATTGTGGTGGGATGGGACTCCTAAATAAAGGGTGAAACTAATAAAAACTTGAGCAAGGACTAGATCAAGAGATGCTTTGTAAGAAGGTTGGAAAGGATTTGGTAATTTCCTGAAGAAATTAAGCCCTAAACGGCTAAATTTGTAAAAAACAATTGCACAAAAAAATCATTAGATTGGAGGGAATAATCAAGAGACAACTGTCCAACCAAAAAAAATCTTTGAAAACTATACCAATTATCATTATTGGCATGGGAAAATGGAGGTAAGGTGAAAATACACTCAGTTAGGTATGTTATAGTGCCTTGGGTGGAAGCCAAACAATTTCTCGAAGAAAGGGAAATAAAATTAGCCAAATGTTTAAAATTCCAAAGTAAGAGATATGAATTCCGATTAGGGAGAATTTTCGAATAAAAGTGGATAAGAATCCATTGGAAAACAACTTGGTTGAGCATCTTTAGGAAGAAAAAGCCATATCAACATAGGGTGTAAAACCAACCTGAAGAAAGCCTTTAAGGTCTGGAAAAACTCATAAATTAAGGCAGAGAATTCTTAACGTGTTAAAAGGATAGGCTTAGCCAAAGTTGAGGTATGTCAGATAAAATCTCATATACCTCAAGGGGCATATGTTTCGGGTAGATAAAATCTCTTAGCCCAATGCAAGCCCTAAAAGAAGAGAGATATCAAATCAACTAAGTCGATGGTGTTGAGCATTGGTTGTAAGCCAAATAATAAGTTTAACGAAACCTAATTTAAAATGCCTCGACAACTAACCATCAATGATTTATGAAAGGTTAAGAGATCTAATAAAGATCTCCTAAATATATTTGGAAACATTAAAAGTGTTTGAGATGAGTAAAATTAGGAATAAAATCTATACCTAAAAAGAATGAAATCCTAGTTTAATTGCTCCAGCAGAATGCATAACAATCCTTATATAAACAAATCATGCAAGCTCCAAAGGTAAGAGAAAAAGAAACATAAGCAATTTAGAGCTTTAGTTATAATTCCCTTCTTAAATTCCCCTAATTTGAGCGTCGAATGCCGTTGAAGAGCAAAAATCCTCCCCTCTTTTAGGAGTTATTTTTGTAGGAAATCTTTAATGGTGTACAAGTACCTTGAGGTCCAAGATGGAAGCCTGGATTCAATCCTAAACTAAAATAGAGCCTATTTGCTGTTTGATCCTCTTCATTTTAATTTTCCTTTGTTTGTGTTCTTCTTGTTGGTATTATTACACTATCTTCAACAGTTAAACATTGCTTTTCATGTGTTGGCATAGATTGTTAGCATGGGTGCTTAAAACTCAAGACCTCATAGATGAAATACTAAGGGTGTGATAATTAGGATGATGCATTGCCTTGTAATAATATTTCTATGCAATAAATATTTAAACATCGTAGCAACAAACCACAGTGGCTTGCTGTTGAGCCTGCTCACTATAGAAATTCTATCCTATGTGTTTGCTTACAGCTTGGACCCAGTGGCACCTTCTTTGTGCTACCAACACACCATCAGCTCCAACTTTGCGGCAAGGTCATTTGCAACTAACACACATTAAACACATATCTTTTTTTTGTTCCTAATTAGAGAGACTGCCCTTCTCTATAACTCCATTCTCCCTCTCTTCTTTAGTTTTTCCTTTAGGAATCCCTTAAAACACATCCCAAAACATTGATTTTTGTACGAGCCTATAACATCTCCTGAGAATATAAAGATCTTTAGGAAGCTTCTTCCTACTAGACTTGGCTTGAGGTAAGTCCATATGGTTCAACAATGACATATTAATTAAATCAATGTTATTTTCATTCTCATACTTTTGTCCTCTTCTACGATGTGATCCTTTGTTTGCTTTTGTTCTTTGTATATGATGTATAAAACTATGCAATTAGAATTTATCACTTACCACTAATTTTATTTAGCATATAAATTGACATAATTGAAGTGGTCACACAAAAAGGTTCATGTGCAAATCACCTGAAGGACTAAACTTGCGTGACGTTAGATGTATTGTGTGCAGTTTACAAATTTGATATTTTCTTTTAGTATAGGTAGTGCTAAATGTGTAACATCAGTGGGTGGACTTTGTCCTAATCATTGGTGATACTTTCACCCCCAAAACCAACTGTTATCAGTCCTCATCCAGGATCATGGGGGTTATTTTCTAAAAATCTTTTCTTACAAGAACGCTTCATATTTTTCCAAAATATCATGATGGCCCTACTTTTGTTACATTCCTCAAACTTTCTTCAAGCACACACCAAAAGAGCAAATGCTTACTCAAAGCAGAACTAGGGTTGCCGGACCGTAGTGCTTTCGTGTGGTGTCCTTAATGCGCATGCAATTATTTGATTACCTGCCACTTTAACTCCTCTGTTGGTTCTATATATTATCCCAACTCTCTATCATTTTCCCATTCATCTTACTCAATCTTGGGAGACAAAGGAGAGAGAAATCCTTCCCATATGGTCCAAACTTTGACTAAGATTTTCTAAGCTGTGTGAATCTTCTCCTTCTTCTTTGTATTTTAAAATTAGTTATCCCAACTTCCTTCACTTGGTCTTTCCCATCCATTCTACTAGGGTGTTCTTAGACTCTTCCCTTCGATTCAAAGAGTATCTTTTTGTTTTTAAAAAGTATCCCCCCAAAGTATTGGCTTTTCCGACCTAGAGTCGTTGACGCCGGTAAAGATCCCCTCTACGTGCATTGCGATATATGTTGAAGTGCTCAATTTTAGACTTGGGTTCCCACTTCCATCACTTATGGAAGAAAATATGTAGAAGTTTGAGTTGGGGATTGCTCAACTCATCCTAAATTCTTAGGTGTCTATCCTTTTATTCATTGCCACATGCACTTACTATTATTAGACTATCTAGTACATAGCCACCTTGATAAGTTGCTTAAAATGTGTATTGTTTTGGGGTTATTTGTTAGCAATTCTTAGGGGATTATGTGCTTTAGTGATTGGTCTTCACCCTTGTGCCTGTTTTATGCTTGGTTATGTGTGTTTAATGTGTTTCACAGGGTTTAAAAACCTTCTGACTAGGCATTACCCCAGTTTTTTGATGCTTTGAGTTGCCAATTCCTCATCACAGTTGCTTCCCGAGTTCCCGATGCTTGTGGTACCAAGAAACATAGGAGAAAATCGATTCGTTGTCCACCACATACTCTTCATGATGGAGACCACGGTTTGCATTCAGTAGCCTAGTTCTTCTGTGTCTTCATTTTGGTCCCTGTTTGTGGCTAAGAATATGGGAGTTTTGCCATATAAGCCACTGATTGACTAGTTTAACATCCATCTATATGTATTCCATCATGTCTATCTCTCATTTTCATCCATTCACGATTTCATTGGAGTAAGTGAAGACTCAAGAGGGTGAATTGCAATTGGAGGCCTTGAACATCAATAGGTTAATAGAGGAGCCTCCATTGGATGAGCATATCTTTCCCTTTTCTTCTTTAACTCCCTTTAGAGTAGTGCAATTCATGTATTTTTAGACTCATTTGAATTTGTTCAAACATTCGTAAGTGAGTAATTTTCTCTAATATAGGAATTTGTTTGTCAAACAATGATGTTGGATCAAGAACTTATGCTTGATCTTGTTTTGGAATAGATTTAATCCAGTCGTATGCTTTATTACTTTGTGAGTAATTTTTGGCGAAGTTGCTTGCATAATATTAGATAATCGGGTGAAGTAACAAAAGATAAATTAGGAAGAACAGTCTTGACGTAGTAATACTTGAGAGAGAATAGAATGTCGAGACACAAATTTGGTAATCTTGATCGTCAGCTTGGACTAAATTAAGAGACGTTGAGAATAGTAATCAGATCAGTTTGAGTAATTATTTTCATTTCAAAAGAAAGATTTGAATTTTACATGATCGTTAACCTTTAAATCATATAATACTTGAGAAGGCATATGCTTGATTTCTGCATTCAACCTACTGTAGATGAAACAAATTCCTAGATGTTTTAAATTGATAGATTTCTCTCTTTATGATCAAGTATTTGCTAGTTAACTTAGTTTAATAACCCTTCAAACATCAATTTCACATGCCATTTTAAATAAGACAAGACTTGGTAGACTACACTAATCCTTGTGAGAACAACACTTTATTTTTCCACAACACACTATACATTTATGGTAGTGATCCAGGCTCTACTAGAAATGAGTGAATTAATGACTTAACTGTTCTAGTTCTCTACAAATTATGTTTTCATAATTTTAGTCATATTTAGCGAGTCAAGATGGCGAAGAGGAATCTTTTATGTCTAGTTATTACCAAATCATTTGGTAGAAGAATTAGAAATATAAGAAAGGTATAAATTACGGTGAGTCTGGCCACACTTGCTTGATGGCTCTTGTTGAACCTAATGTTCGTTTCGTTTCATAATTCTCCACTTGTTCTATAGTTTTTCTTTATTAATGCATTTACATTTTTATAATTTGTAGTACCCAAAAGAGGCCCTTGTGATGGATCTTGATGTCCAGTATACTGATGCCTTTGGGGTTGACCAATCTAAGAGAACTAAGTAATCTAAGAGAATTGAAGAGGTCAGGGATGCTACCTTCTGGGAATTATAGAGCATTTCTTTTATATTGGGAGAGGTATATTCTCTTCATCTGCTAGACTGGATTTTAACTTAGTTACTGCTTTTGACTTTCTTGTTTTTTTTTTTTTTTAAATTCAACTAAGAACAGAGTATAGCGATGATATAGGTGGTGAATAGGCTCAAAGCCACTATTTGTCATATCAGGCGGTGGTGTAGCTGCCGTAGCAGTGGTAATGTGGTGGAGGCAAGTATTTTTCCTCTTGTCCTTTTTGTTTCTTATTTTTTTTTCTTTTGGAAGGTGTCTTTGTTTGGCTTAATCATTTCTTAATTAAGGAATTAATGCCTCGCCGCCATTGTGGTGAGGCTCTTGCTATTCACAAATTCAACACCTTTTATGAAGCCTTCTTAGTAGGGAAAAATGGTTACAATATGTACTTCTTCAAAAATTCTAAGGTCCTCAACAAGGGCTCCTTCTTCTACGAGTTTGACGCTCGTTCTTTCTATGGTATTGTAACAAAGGCAAGTTCTTTTACCCGAATGGTGCTATCAACCATCACTTCATTGGCAGAAAGGGGTTCCTTTTCGAAGCAGATTAAGCAAAGAGGGCTTCTCCATTAAGGCCTTAGTGTAGACAACCTATAGTGCCTTCCCTAGTTGTTGCGAAGGTTTTGGCATAGAGTAGGATAATCATCCTTTTCAAGGCATTTGGAAAATCTCTGTCATTCTTACGTTGGGCCTCCTCTACAGTAGGTGTACAAGCTTTGGCCCTCTCATCACTTGGTGGGTCCATATCGGATGGGCCCAATTGGTCAAGTGATTCTCGGTCGCCTATGATTTAGGTTATAGAAGAACTTCCTGAGACAAAGATGAGGATTAGAGGGGGTTATGTTTATTATTTTGGAAACAAATTGATGCATTTGGGCACCCTCTTTATATGTTGGATGTTTATTGCTTTTTTTTTTTTTTGGTTAACTTGAGACTTTAAGTTTTTATTATGTACTTGATTGTTGCCTTTTCATCCATGAATACATTAGTAAAACTGTGCAATTGGAGTGTTTTAGCCCAAATGCCAGTAGAAGAATCTAAGTAGATTTAGATTTTTTCTTTTCCGAAAAGTAGTTTGTTCAAAAACTTTTAGGAGAAAGAAATTAGGGAGGTCCAACAACCCCCCTCGTTTTTATGTGAAAATTTAAATTTACTTTGAGGAGGGAAAGAAGGCTACACTCAAAAAAGAAAATAAAAAGGAATGGAAAAGAGAGTAACAAAAAAGATTTTATTTTGAATCAAGATTACAAGATAATCAAAGATAGCATGTACAAAATTACAGCAACTTGACTTTGGCAAGAGAATATCTCAAAATATACAGTTGGGTGAAAAGTAATCGAAATCTCATCAGTTTGGGTGAAATTGACTTAGCGGCATGATCTGAGTCCCAATGATGGTAGCTATCCCCTATTGATAGGCGCTTCTATCCCGTCTATGGGACTTCTTCCGAGGAACTTTGACTTTTAAATTCGTGAGTTGTTGGAGCTATTCCTCACCACTTCCAAGCTTTTCATCAAAAATCCTTTATAGAGCTCTTCTCTCCCAACTCCAATTACTTCCTTTGATGAGATCTTCTATAGATGGACTAATGTTCTAGGGATCAACAACATTAGAGTGCTTATACCTTGTGGTCATGTTTGTTTGTTTGTACTGTGCATCTTCAAGCTAGGCAACACTTTTCTTTTTATGACACATTAGTACTAAAAGATGATCCTTCATGTGTTCTAGTTTGCTAGAAGTGAGATTTGCCCCTTTTGACAAGTTTGGGGCAACACTAGGCTGCCCATGTGGGATTGGTCATCCCGCCATTGAAAAGGAAAGACTAACTATGCAGAAGACCTTCAATGGGTATTGTTCCTCATAGGTGAAGAAACCAAGATGGACACTAACGGGAACTTTGCTAGTATTCTATGAAGTGCCAAACATTTTACACCAAAGGCAGGATCTCCGACATTGCTCATTAAAGGGCATAAATCTTGTGCATTCTAATTATTGTCTCTTAATTAATTTGAACTGTTTAACCTCTATTGTCTAGTTGATTCCTCAAATTATTGAAGGTAAGCAGCGTGTACCTATCACCTTAATGAAAACAATTTTCCAGCTTAGATAAATTAACTAGGACATGAGACCGTGTACTCAATTGCGAGATCCAGATGTTATTATAGGTCGAAAAGCTTTTCCTATTTGTCATTTCTCTTTTTATTTCTTTGTGATTCACAATTCTTTTCCTTATTGCCTTTTTCTTTTCTTATAAATTTAGCTTGCTTCGCAAGTAGTTCCAACTACTTGATCCCTAAGGGATGTAGGAAGTTATCATGCCTATGATTTTGTTTAATGTGGATTGAGGATTCCGAGCGATGGTTCACCAGACATTCCTTGTACAATGTTGGAAGGCCTTCTTTGCATGTGAAATAATGTAGTGGGTGGTTCCTTGGTGTGTGATAAAGAGCTTCTGGATGCTAAGCAATAGGTCTAGCGTATAATCTTAGTCAACTTACGAAGATTCATGTACGTCTTTTGATAAACCTCTATTTTACACTCTTTTAGGCATGATTTTCACCTCTCATCTCAACAGTTTCCGGTATATTTTCGAGAGTTTAGAGGTCGATTATTCATTATTTATCTCAAATCTACCTAAAAGTTGTGTTTTTGTATTTACAGGGGTTTAATTTGAATAAATGAGCAAAAAAGACAATATTCAGCAGAAAGGAGCGCCAAGGAGGCGACTTTGAGTCACGAAAAAGCATCACACGGAAGTTCCGGAGAATCGAACACACGCGATAGAGCAAACCGCGAAGACCCGACAACCTGAACCGGCCGCCACATGGCACGGCCTGACCGTGCCACTGGACACGGTGTGGCCGTGCCACGTGGCACGGTAGCAAAATGGTCTGGGCGTTCTCCAGTATTTTGGCACGGTGTGGCCGTACCTCGGGGCACGACCGTGTCACCCCAATTCCGCGACGCGACTTAAATTTTTCTTCGAGGCTGTTTTGAGGGACATTCAGTTTTTTTTTTACGTTTAGTTCTCTCTCAGAATTCTTCTAGGCGATTCTTAGGTTTAACTTTAGTTTAATTCTTGTTTTTGAGAATTGTTCTTGGATTGAAGATTATTTTCATTCAATTAATTCCAGGTTCTCGTTCTTATCTCTTCTCTCTCTTATCTTCTTGTTTTAGAATTCAATTATCATGACACTTTGGTTGAATGTTGCGATTATTGCGTTTAGTATGATTGTAGGCTAAATCCTCAACTTAGGTTGGGATTAATGCCGAGTATGTATGATTGAATTGTAAACTAGCCCAATTCTTGCTCCCCCTTTTGTTTTGTAATTGCGAATTCTACTCTGCACGCCACATGCTCGACGAAATGCTCGAAAGAGTATTCGTCCATTTTTATTGGGGTTTAGGGGAGCGTTGAGAGACGAAACCTTTACCTAGTGCGACTTAGTACACAATTAAGGTATTGACATGAAAATAGTCAAACTTTAATTGGGATTTGAGGTTGTAGATCTCGTAATCCTTCAACCTTTAGTCCCATGAAAATAGACGACTTTGGTTCTGGAATTAGTCTTTGACCCTTGAGAGAGGGAGGAGATGGGCTAAATTGACAATCTATCCATTCGTATTACATTCATGGGAATACTTGATTGGGTTAGTAATTAATTTATCTGCGTATTCGTGTTATTAATTCCAACCTAGGTGCTTTTTATTCTGCTGTTTACTAAAACCCTGAGTTATCACTATCTCTCGTAGTTTAGCTTCCAACCACGACTTGATTGCCTAGCTTGAGTTAGTCCAATTAGTTCTAGTAGTTGAAACCAAGTTCCCTGTGGATTCGACCCGTACTTGCCGGTTGCTAGCTACAGATACGCCGTGCACTTGCGGTTAAGCAAAACTGCTAACATCTTTCCCTCATGTTTGTTTAGGAAATGTAATAGTGCAACCCGAAATTTTGTTTATTTATTTAATTATCTCATGTTAATAATTTTTTCATATTTATTTATCGCATTTCATTATTTCGGTGGAAAAAAATAATAATTTCATTTGGGCCCTCACTTGGCAATTCAGGTTTTATTTATTTATTTAATTATTAACTAAAACTTTGGAGAAATTGATAGTAGGCCTTAACAAGTTTAATCTAAGTAATTTATTTTGTTTTCCGTAATATTACAGAAATTTAATTTTGAGTTATGCATAAACGTTATCGTTACAAAGTGTTTTATTCCCGAACCCAACTTATTTCGGTCCAATCTGAAGCCCAACAAGTTTGCATATTAACCTACCTAATTACCATGAGTTAAGCTTAACCATGGTTAGCTAAAAGTCATTTTTGAAGATAAAAACTCAGGCAAGCATGTAGATTAGTCAAAAAAATACAACCAAGACACAAACGTCATCTCTCTCCCTCCCTTCTCTAACCCCATGGCCAGCCCAGCTACAACCACTATTCTGGTGTTTTTCGGCAAGTTTCTGGTCAGCCTTTGCTGCTTTCGACTCCCTCTGACGCCCTAGTATCACTAGCTACTATCCTCCATCCTCAAAACCACCAAACATCACCTTCATCTCTACTTTTGTTACTAAGCTTGTTTTCTTTGGATTTTTGATTTTGATTCTCGTTTATGATGATTTGAGTTATGATCATGTCGTTTTAGATGGAAACAATAGTTGTTTTGATGTTTTTAATTGTTGATTGAGTTTGGATCATGCTAGGATTTAGGATTATTCATGAGCATGCAAGCTTAAGGTTGGAAGTATGTGTTTCTTGGATTGTTTGTATTTGATTTAGGGCCTATTTTTTTTGTGGATAAATTGGATGGGTAAAAGGATGAACTGGGTTGAAGTAGGTTGAAGTGGGTTGAGGTGGGTTGAAGTGAGTTGAAGTTGGTATTTTTTTTGAGGTGCGTTAAAATAGGTTGAAGTAGGTTGAAGTGGGTTAATATAGGTTGAAGTGGGTTGAAGTGGGTTAAAATAATGAGAATGTAATTAATGTGTGATAATTTATGAAATTATCAAAATTTTGTAGAATTTTTGCTGATTCTTTTTTATTTTTTATATTTTTTAGTTTTTAGTTTTTATTTTTTATTTTTTTAGTTTTTTATTTTTTATTTTTTTACTTTTCATTTCTTATTTCTTATTTTCTATTTCTTATTTCTTATTTCTTATTTCTTATTTCTTATTTTTATTTTTTTATTTTTTATTTTTTATTTCTTATTTCCTATTTTTTTATTTTTTTATTTTTATTTTTTATTTTTCATTTTTTATTTTTTATTTTTTTAATTTTTAATTTTTAATTTTTAATTTTTAATTTTAATTTTAATTTTTAATTTTTAATTTTTAATTTTTAATTTTTAATTTTTAATTTTTAATTTTTAATTTTTATTTTTTAGGAATTTTCTATAGCTTTTGTTTGGAATAAAACTAAAAAGATAAAAAATAAAAAAATAAATGCGAAAAATAAAAAATATAAAAAGATAAAAATAAAAAATAAAAAATAAAAAATAAAAAATAAAAAATGAAATATAAAAAATTTAAAATTTAAAATTTAAAATTAAAAATTAAAAAATTACGAATTTAAAAATTTAAAAATAATAATAAAAAATAAATACGAAAATAAAAAATAAAGTTAAAAATTAAAAAATAAAAAATAAAAATTAAATGTAAAAATTGAAAATTAAAAAATTTAAAATTAAAAAATAAAAAATTAAAAATTAAAAATTAAATACAAAAAATTAAAAATTAAAAATTTAAAATTTAAAATTTTAAAAATTAAAAAAGAAAAAACTAAAAAATATAAAAATACAAAAATAAAACAATTCCAAAGTTTGATAATTTACAAAAAAGTAGCATAGTGAACTTTTTGGTACAAGAATGATTAAATCTCATATGATACTTTACAAATTATTAAAATTATGAAAGGGGCGGGTTAAAATTGGTTGAAGTGGATTAAAGTAGGTTAAGGTAGGTTGAAGTGGATTGAAGTTAGTATTTTTTTTCAAGTGGGTTGAAGTAGGTTGAAATATGTTGAAGTGGGTTGAGATTGGTAAATTGCAATTGACCCATAAAAAGTAGGTTGAAATAGGTTGAAATAGATTGAAGTGGCTTTATTCTCTAATAATGTTTATGAGGGTGCTTTTAGTGATCTTGGATGAGACGAAGAGGAAGTAAATTGACCAAAAGTTAGGATTTTAATGATTATGCAAGGCTTAGCTTTCCTATAATAGCAAGCATATTATTTGTGTATATTTGATTGAGATATGAGTCTTTGATGTATATGATTCTGAAGTGAAATTGGGTATGGTGGCCTTGTATGGTGATGGGAAAAATCAAAACTTTGTCACATGATCTTAAGGAGTGATTTTAGATGAGGATTTGTGTGAAAAGAGAGAAGAAAGCAATGACAGTGAGGGCTGAAAAATGACAGAAAATAGGGCAAGCTTTGTTAATAAACTGGTAATGATCGACCCCGTCAAAAATTATGATTCTTGATGATAGATAGATCAGTGAGTTAGCTTTCAAACTCCTTTTGAATCGCCTCACTCCGAGGCCTGTGGAAACAGTTATGGCCGTTTTTACTAAAACTGCGCAGGTTAGTCCAAAACTGGCATACTTGTGTTCTACCCCCATTTTGGGAACCCTATTGTGGGAATTATGTTTTGTGCTGCAAATGAAAGTTTTGTGGCACTAGTTAAGCTTTCTATGAAAGTTTTGTGGCACTAGTTAAGCTTTCTATATTGGCAAATTATGTCACAAATAGAGATCAGGAGATTAGGTTACGAGTCATTTACTTTAGCCCTTATTACACCCTTGCTTTTCTTCTACTAAAGTATTAACTATGAAAATAAATACATTTGCTAACGATATGTTCCTATAACGATATTTTTTTACAGGATTAGGACCTAAATTATCATTTCCTCCACTTTTGTGCGTAATCATACTTAGTGACATTTCATTAAAAGTCCCAAGAATATTCATGATCTGTATCTTTAGAAATCAGCACGTATTTATCAAAACTATAATGTTTTGGTAAGTACATCAATGAATTAGTTTAATCCATAATTTATCACATAATTAGTGACCCCGTCAGTTATCAGTTACAGGACATTGCATTTTAGTTACCCTCGCACCTTCAGGCCAGGTCCTCCGATCGGCTTGATAGGTGCACACCTATCTTCATATCATAACAGTTGCTAGAGGTTTACTATCAGATAATAATTGACAATGAAGTTTTACGTTCATCTCATTCCTTGTTTTTAATTAAAATGAAATGCAATGCGGGCCTAATCAATTTTTCAGTGTGCAGTTAATAACACAGAAATGCATATGCTGAGTTTTGGCTCACAGTTCGAAATGTTTTCATATTTTGTTTTAGGAAAATACTCAGTGAATCGCCCTCCCGCTGCCAAGCCGACTGAAGAAGATAAGTGAGCGGGAATGTCTAAGAGGAATAGTGGTGTTTTAGTGTTGGAATATTTTGAGCATTGTATTGTGAGATATTTTGAAATTAGAACTATATACTATGCTAAGAGTTACTATATTTTGATGTAAATTATGAGATCATTAGTTACTATTGATTTTGGTTTGATGGTTTGCTTTTACAAATGCCGTGTGGTGGAAACAATGTTCTGCTTAGTTTTGTTTAATTATTTTTAAGTCAAGCCTTGTCCTTTTTGGATGATGGTGACGCCCTGATCATATGGGATATCACTACTGTAACCCCCCCAAAATGTTAATGAAAGGATTTACGGAAAACTGCAGTGGAAGACTTAAAGATAGAAGGTGCTACCACTGTCCTGATAAGGACAAGAATTACTGAAACCATTTAATCTTGCAACTCATGTTCAAATCACAATCTCTATTAAACTGAAACACTTCAAGACCAAAGTCCTAATTCAACTTCAATACAATTGACTTAATCATACCATATGCTAACTTGCACTCCACACTACACAAGTATATTGAATATAGACCCAACTTGACCCTGAAGTCGATCCCAACATTCATGCTATGCTGAATCCACTGTAAGCATATGATGACTTCCAAAAGGGCTTGCTAAATGGAGAAACATGTGATATTTTATCACCTAAAATGGAAAACATGAAAATAATTTGAAAATATAAGCAAAAACTCAGTTAAACATTCCTATATTGTAAAATGAGCATTGAAATACTATTGATAGGTACCCACCTTTACAATTTACTTAGTTCGCAATAATAATGAAAATGAAAATAATATGAAACTGAATTGCTCATTATTATCTGGATGTGAACCCCTTGCAATGATATGATCTATGCACAGGTATACACCTGCCAATCCAAATGCCCTATAGATGATAAATAATGGGGTCACAATATAAATAACAAATCACGATATAAACTGATTCGTTGATAAACTTATTAAGAGTTGAAACTTGATAAACATGTTCTACTTTCTGAATATACAGGCAATGGACATACATTGAGTCTTAAAAAATGTCATCTGCTTTGATACAAGTCAGTTGTTTCATAAATGTTATCTAACTTGATAAATATATTCTGATTTGATAACACTTATGCATTACGGGGAATGATAACTAGGCCTTGACTCTGTTTCTTATATGTCATTGTAGGTATGTATAGTCAATAAATGATTCTTGCTCACATAATTGAGTAAGTAAAAGTATGTGTAATAGAAATTGAGTAATTAGATGGTACACATACCTTGGGTATTTCAATATAATTTCAAAACTCAATTGATGAAAGTAATTAAATTTGATAAAAAGTAAATGAAAGTAAAATAGACCACAATGAGCTAAATGATATTACAAAGGAAAAGGCCTTGACGGTGACAAATGGGGGAGTGGTTTTGGCCTTTTCTGAAATAGGTTGCTGATACGGATTTTAGGCTCACTGATGTATAGCTTGGTTCAAGATAACATCAAGTACACTAGATTGACTTGATAAATACATTTGATACATTCTGAATTAAGTAAGTAATAGAGGTTTGAGGGCAAGAGATATGTCTTGGTTCAAAATAGTAAAAACTGCAATAACTTAGTCTGATAAATATGGTTTCTGAGTCACAACTCTCCCCATTTCTCGTATTTTATTTATAAATCCATTAGATATAGAATTCCACCCCAAATGAGTAATTGAAGTCAATAGAAGCTATTAAACTCACTAAACTTAGTATTTTCTTTGTAAAATCCATAATTGATTCAAAGCTCATAAACAAACTTTCAAATTGTATATGTGTCTTCTTCTTTCTCATTAATGAAGCTAAAAGCTCTATGAAAGTTCATGAATGTTTATTTCCCCCTTAAATGACTTGCTTGGCACAAAATACACAAAATGAGTGTATGATCAATCTTACTCAATCTTTATTATTGCTCTTTATACATTTACTCAAAATACTCTCAAAAATCACCAAACACAAAATACTCAACCAAAATTCATGAAATCTTATAGGAAATTTGAAAATAATATGAAAAATCTATAGTAAAAGTTTCGTAATTTGTCTTTAAGTATACACTGCACAGAAATTATAATAACAGCCCAATTTGCACTAAAGTAGGTCAGTTCACTTCAAAAATTCATAACTTTCATCTTTGACTTCAAATGGAGATGTAAAACCCCAAATATAGAAAGATTAATAAGTCTCAAGAAACTTTCATTTAGAAGACCAAGCATGATTTCCACCATAGGATTCCCAAAATAGATCTAGAATACAAGTGTCTCAGTTTTAGTCTAATCTGCACAGTTTTGGTAAAATGACCATAACGTTTTTCACAGACCTCAGATTAAGGCAATTCAAAGGTTATTTGAAAGCTAACACACTAAACTATCTACTGACCAAAAATTATAATTTTCCTATGGGAGGATCATTACCAGTTTAATCCTGAAGTCTATCTAATTTTTCTAAAATTTCCAACCCTCACTGTTTTAGCTTTTTCCTCTCTTTTCACACAAATCCCCAACTTAAACCATTCTTTAAAAGCATGTAAACCAGCTTTGATCCATCCTAATATCATACAAAACTACCATGCTTAAAATCATTAATAATGCTAAGGGTCTCCAAATCCAATACAAATAAATCCTTTAACATAGTTTTAACTTAAGCTTGCGTGAACATGATCACCCCTAAACTCTAGCATGATTCAAGCTCATTTCAATCAATAAAAACATCAAAATAACCCTTGATTCTATCAATCCAACATGATCAACAATCATAAATAGTAAAACAAGAATCAAAACCAAAATTCAAAGAGACAAGTTTTGGATTACTCTTCAAGCTTAATAAAAGTAGAGATGAAGGTGATATTTAGTGGTTTTGATGATGGAGAATAGTGGCTAGTGGTACTAGGATGTCGGGGGGAACCGAAGGCAGCCGGGTATGGCCGAAAATTGGCCAGAAAATGCCACAAAACGCAGCAACAGCAGGGCAGAAATGGCCAGCTAGAGAGAGAGAGAGAGAGAGAAGAAAGAAGTGGGGGGGTGTGTGTTTGCTTGGTTAGAATAAATCAACATCACTTGGCTAATATTACTCTCCCCTAAAGTCGCTTTTGGGCTAACCATGGTTAAGTTTAAATCATGGTAATTGGCTTGGTTAGTAATGCAAAGTTGTTGGGCTACGATTGGCTTGCATGGTTTGGGCCTGGGAAGGGAAGTAAAACGTATGCGACTGAATTTTCGTAGCTTAAAATTTAATTTTTGTGAGGTTATAATAATAATAATAATAATAATAATAATAATAATAATAACAATAATAATAATAGTAATAACAATAACAATAATAATAATAATTTCTTACACCATATTATCAAGGCCTATTATTGATTCACTCGATATTTAATAAATCAACGGAACTGGAATTAACAATCAATGAAACTTGAATTGCAAAATGGGACTCTAACAAAATACCCCCAGCCGGGATGATTAAATACGATAAATGAAAGTGAAAAATTTAAATGACATAAGGTAATTCGGTAAATATATAAATTGAGTGTAATTGAATTAAGAAACATGATTTGTTTAAACAAATAACCATGAGTGATTAAATCAATAAACATGATAAATTAAATGAATAAATATGATTAATTAAATAAATAAAGATGATTTAAATAAATAAATATGGGTTAGGGTCAGGCTATTACAGCCTTTCCCCTTATAGAGTTTCGTTCTCGAAACTTATGATTTTTGATCATGTATGCCATGCCGCCTCAAGTATGGTAGTTGGTTTTCACTGCTTCCCTCCAAAAAGGTATGATTAGCCCAAAGTGCATAGCTACTTAATCCTGCGATCGAGTATCTAGATCCTCAGTGACTTCACTAGCTCGATTACTTTGGTTTAAAATTGATATTCTCTTCAGAAGAAAAGGAACCTTGTTACTAGTGAGGAGGTGCTCACTACTAGTTCATCACCTTATCCCCTAATGAAAACTGTTGCATTTCCTAGTAAGTACTCTGATATTGATTCATAAAGTCCAACGCAACGAGGACTCAATTATCTCTAGTATCAGTCTCTTGACACCCTTGACTAGAGAAGCCCATTGGAATACTTTATATCTCATCTGAACTATGATTGTCTCCTTCTTTGGTCAATATGACCATATGACTCATGTGTAATCATTGTGTTACCTTAGCATGTACTTAAACTGTCTCATTATTCTCAATAGTTCTTCTAACTTATTCTAATACCGCTAGACATTGTTTGAGATTATGCCCTTATCAAAATGTCCTTATCTGATGTTCTTAATGCTTCACATGATCTTCCCTCATCAGACTAGTCTAAGATCTACTCTAAGTCCGAATTAAACGTAGAATAAACATGGTCAGAGATAAAAATGATGGGATTAGTAGTCAAGTGAGTTATTAGGAACAAAAGAAATAAATAATGAGATTAGAAAAGATTTATAAAGGAGGGATTAACATGGGGTGGTTAGAATAAAGATAAACATAAGTATATCATGAATTATGAAATATAATACCACAAGAATTATGGTTTATAGATATAGATTACCAATAAATAATCAGTCAAGGAGAAAGATGGCATGGTTTCACTCGGGTTTAATTGATGAATTGTAAACAAGATGACAAGCAACTGAGCTTCAATTAGGTGACTTTATAGCTATAAGTAACAAGATAAGTGTAATAAATAGATGGGACAAGCAATGTGTAATGGATAGAAAATGGATTGGATAACAAAGTGCAATTGATAGATAAATAGATTGGATAAGCAAAGTATTAATGGATAGATAAATAGATTGAGCAAGCTACAATAGGAACATGTCTTTACTCATATGAAGCCAATTCGAGTACAACAATAAGATTAAATAGAGAATGCAAAAGTTTATTTATCAGAATGTAAGATATACGTGTGGGAGTTAAAGTCCAAAATAACGAGAGTAAGGAGATTATGACATTCGCAATCACCCACACCAATAAGAATTGAATTATATTATGAATTCAGAACAAGTTATACGAGTTTATCATTATGAATAAATGAGATGTAAGGTAGATGTGTGAATCAGCTCTCAACGGAATGAGCTATAACTCATTATCATGAAATAAAGATGGTGAAGGCCGAGAGCACTAGAATGTTGACAACGATATAAAGTCGAATAAAAATGTATTGCACATTTAACAATAGGGTTGTAAAGACATGGAAAATCAGGCTAATAGGAAATATCGCGTTCAAATACAAGGGATATTAAATAATATTGGATAGTATCAAGTTTTGAAGATAAGACAAGCAAACAATTTCAAGAATTACTCTAAAAGGGCATTCTTGCAAAAGATAAACTGTCGTTGCATAGTTTAGGTGTGATATCCGGACCTCATATCATTCCTGGAAAAGATTTCTGTTGTTGACAGTTAATCCCATAAATCATTTATTCAAGGTATAGGGCACTTGTTTTTGATAGTGTTCTTGTTAAACTCTCTGTATGCAGTATACAACCATAAGGTTCTGCCTTCCTTCTTCACACATATAAAACTAGGGTTTCCCACAGTGACACATATGGTCAAATAGCTTCCTTCTATAATAACTCATCTTACTAAATTCTTAGTTCTTTGAACTCTGCTGGGGGTCATATGATAGGGGCTCTGAAAATGGATTGAGCACCTAGAACTAGATTGATCTAAAAATCAATGTTTCTTGGGGGAAAACAGTCCTAAAAGTCCTCAGATGAAACATCTCTAAATTCACAAACTGTAATTATATATATATATATATATATATATATATATATATATATATATATATATATATATATATATATATATATATATATATAATATATATATATATCGGGTGTGGTTGGCATATCACTAATATTCAATGCATTACTGACATGATAACTCACTTGCTTGCACAGTGTAATTAGGGTAGAAATAGGATTTTTCTTCCCTCAATCTGTAGAAACACACATCTAGTCTTTCCCCATTTCTCAAGCTAACCTTAAGATCTTTACAAGTCATTTTCTTTAAGTACACAATTAGTTCATCCCAATAATGATAGCAAGGTATGCAAATCAAACTGAATTGAATGCCTAATGAATATGGTTCTAGCAATACTAATGGAGACATATTTATACAAAACACATTCAACTGCCTACTGGTCTCAGTAAATTTAAAAGATAGGGCGACGATCTAAAGTGTAAAGAGATGCAACCACACCATGAACTCTTGCAAAGATATTTCTTTATTGGTTATAAGGATAGGCATGTAAGCTGAATGAATGAAAGGACGAAGATTCGTAACGAAAGAGGTAAGGCATATAAATGTCCTGCATATACAAGACATGCAGTTTATTCATGATGGTCATGATAGTAAAGTAAATGAACAATGTTACGAAGTTGAAAGGGAGTATTAAGTACTGAAGGTGAAGAAATGTAACAAGTTATGAAAGTAGCTTTTGAAAAGTCATACGGTATCCTTATGTAAGTGAAATGACGAAGATAAGGGTCAACATTAACATGACTGTGATGCAGTACTCTAACAAGTTCACAGAATTATTCAGGTTTGTCCGTGAATTTGTGTCATCGGAAAGGTTAAAGATGGCGAGGTTTGAAAAGGGTTTGGCTTTCTATATTTGAAATCAGTTAGCTGGGCAACCAGTCTTGACTTACCAAGAGCTTTATGAGCTTATTGCTGAAGTGGAGCAGCTGAAGACAGAATTGAGAGCCCTAAACCCAATTAACTAAAAGAGAAAGGGGTTTGAGCGAGGAACTCCGAGCAAGAGTGTGAACCAGAAGAAACCTTCTCTCGCTCATCCTAAGAGCCATCCTGCAGGCTCGATAGAGCCCTATGGGAAGTGTTGAAGAACCAATCACACCACCCCTAAATGCCGAGTAGGAACCAACAAGTGTATGTGGTGTGGAAGCCCTGAACACCTTATGGCTCCTTGCCCAAGAAGGTTGACGGCTGTAGATAAGGAGGTCGTAAAACCCTTGGCCCCACCTCACCAAGGGACCCTACCACCAAGGCCTGCAGCAGTAGGACAGGCGTATGTAATGAGCAAGAAGAAAGCTGCCACCTCAGGCACGATAGTCACTGGAACTCTCTTTTCAAATACAAAGCCCTTTTGTGTATTATTTGATTCAGGTACTTCTCATTCATTTATGTCCACCTCTACCATGCAATTGAACCTGGAGGGTAGGAGGACGTAGACCAACTATAGGATCAAGCTACCCAATGATTTTGTAATTGAGTGCCCCCATCTCCTACAAACTTGTTCCCATGACCATTGGTGGTACCACCTTCCCCGTGGATTTGATTCAATTTGGTTTGTCTGATTTTGATATCATTTTGGGAATGAATTGGTTGCACACTTATGGAGCTAAGATTGACTGTAAAGATCTTAAGATTGATGAAAAAGGGAGAGAAGTATGTTTCTATGGGAAGAGAGAGGAAAAATCTTATCCATTGATTTTTGATGTGAAAGCAAGTAAGCTGTTATGTCAGGGGTGTATTGGATATTAGCATTATGCTATTGACACACAAACAAAAGAAGAGAAAGCAAAAAATATTCCTGTATTTTGTGAATTTGAAGATGTTTTTCCTGAACAGTTAGCAGGACTACCTCCGCGGAGGGAAATTAATTTTGGAATTAAATTAATCCCTGATGCTCAACCGATCTCCAAAGCTGCATATTGTATGGCCCCAATTGAGCTTAAGGAACTAAAGATTCAGTTAGATGAGCTATTGTAGAAGGGCTTCATCAGGCCAAGTGTGTCACCATGGGGTGCTCTAGTATTGTTCGTAAAGAAAAAGGATGGAACCTTAAGGCTATATATTGACTACAGGGAGTTGAACATGATCACCATCAAAAACAAGTACCCTTTACTATGAATAGATGCCTTGTTTGAGCAATTGCAGTGAGCAGGAATCTTCTTTAAGATTGATATAAGGTCAGGGTACCATCAACTTAGGATTAAATCTAAAGACATCCCCAAGACTGAGTTTAGGATCAGGTATGGTCACTATGAGTTTACAGTGATGCCGTTTAGCCTCACCAATGCTCCTACAGCCTTCATGGATCTTATGAACAAAGTCTTCAGACCCTATCTAGATAAGTTTGTAGTGGTATTCATAGATGACATCCTTATCTATTTTAAAGACAGGGAGGAACATACTGATCATTTGAAGATGGTGTTACAAACCCTGAGGGAGCATTAACTTTATGGCAAATTAAAGCAGTGTGAATTTTGGTTAGAAGACGTAGTATTCTTGGGGCATGTGGTTACAAAAGAAGAAATTAAAGTTGACCCCCAGAAGGTGAAGATAATCACAGAATGGTCAAGGCCTACCAACGTCACTGAGATTAGAAGCTTTCTGAGTTTAGCGGGCTTATTATCGAAGGCTCATTAAGGACTTTTCGAAAATAGCTTCACTCCTGACCAATCTACTAAAGAAAGTGAATAAATTTGAGTGGATAAAGAAGTGTGAAAGAGCCTTTTAGGATTTCAGACAATGATTAACTACTGCCTAATCCTAATGCTACCCGTAGAGGGTAAAAAGTATACTATTTATAGTAATGCTTCGAAGAATGGTTTGGGGTGTGTGCTGATGTAGGAAGACAAAGTAGTGGCTTCTATCTCTCAACAGTATAAGCCTTATGAGAAAAATTACCCTACCCATGACCTAGAGTTAGCAGTTGTAGTCTTCGCATTCAAAATTTAGAGACATTACTTATATGGGGTACCATGCAAGATCTATACTGACCATCAAAGTCTGAAGTATATCTTCACCCAGAAGGAGCTTAATTTGAGACAACGGCGTTGGCTTGAGTTGCTTTAGAACTATGATTTGTAGATTTAATATCACCTAGGAAAAGCAAATGTTGTAGCAGATGCCCTAAGTAGGAAAGCACAACATAGCTCAAAGATTGTGGTGATTACTCAGTTGAATCTCTTCGGAGAGCTTGAGAATTTGAGAATTCAACTAGTGTCCCATGGGTAAGTAAATGTTCAATTATCAGCACTTACTCCTTCTATAGTGGAGAAAATTTAGGTGAACCAGGAAAGTGATCCTAAACTCCAATGAATAAAGCAAAATTTAGAGAAAGGAAAATCTTCTGGGTTTGTAGTGCATGAGGATGGGACCCTGTGATTCCAGAATCACCAATGTGTACCCAAAAATGAGGAATTGAGGAAATAAATCCCAGAGGAGGCTCACAATATTAGCTAGTCGATGCATCCAAGAGGTAACAAGATGTATAGAGACTTAAGACAGTACTTCTGGTGAAATAATATGAAGAAAGAGGTTGCAGAATACGTAGACAGATGTTTAACTTGTTAGAAGGTTAAAGTAGAGCATCAGCGTCCTATGGGTGAACTACAAACCCTAGAAATTCCCACTTGGAAGTGGGATTCAATCTCAATAGACTTCGTTATGGGTTTTCCCCTTTCTACCTCAAAGAAGAATGCTATCTAGGTCATAGTTGATCGACTTACCAAGTCGGTCCATTTTTTGCCAATTAGGGATACTTGGGGAGCTGAAAAACTAGCCCAACTATATGTTAAGGGGATAATCCGCCTTTAAAAACTCTTTGCGGCCAAATTGAACTTTAGTAGCTTTTATCACTCTCAGACAGATAGCCAAACTGAAAAGGTGAATCAAATTCTAGAGGACATGTTAAGAGTACGTGTATTAGAGTTCTAAGGGAAGTGGGAAGATGATTTACCACTGATGGAGTTCTCTTATAACAATAGCTACTAGCCCGCTATCAAAGTGACCCCGTTTGAGGCTTTATATGGGAGAAAATGTAGAACTCTATTGTGGCGGAGTGATTTGAATGAGTCATTGATCATCAGTCCTGAAATGATCCAGGAAACCATTGAAATAATGAGAAAAATTCAGGAGCATATTAGGATTGCCCAGAGTCAGCAAAAGAGTTATGCAGACAAAAGAAGAAGGCTTTGGGGTTTCAAGTAGGCGATAAGCTTTTTTTGAAAGTTTCGCCAACCAAAGGTATCAAGAGGTTTGGAGTACGAGGCAAATTGAGTCCAAAAAATATTGGATCTTATGAAATCATTGAAAAGTTAAATCCCGTAGCATATTGGCCGGATCTGCCAGTAGAACTAGAACACGTGCATAACGTGTTTCACATCTCTCAGTTCAGGAAGTATATTTCAGATTCGAACCACACTATTGTATCTGAACCTATTGAAATCACTGAGGATCTAGTATATGAGGAGCATCCAGTCCAAATACTAGATCGCAGGACTAAGTAGCTGCGCAACAAGCTGATGCCGTTAGTCAAGGTGCTTTAGACAAACCATGCCTACCAAGAAGCAACTTGGGAGACCGAAGAAGAAATAAAAGCCATGTACCCACATTTACTTGAGGTAATCTTGCCTGATATGATAAAGTTCAAAAGTTTTGAGGACGAAACTCTTTAAAGGGGTAAGGCTATAATAGCCTAACTCTAAATTATATTTATTTATTTAATTACCTCATGTTAATGATTTTTTCATATTTATTTATCGTATTTAATCATTTCGGTGGAAAAAAAATAATTTCATTTGGGCCATCACTTAGCAATTTAGGTTTTATTTATTTATTTAGTTAACATTGGAGGAATTGATAGTAGGCCATAATGTTCATGCCAAAAATGTGTTATTTTTATGGTACTTTTATACCTGTTTTATGCTTGTTATAATTGTTATTTTTAGGTTTTTATTTGATTTTATTTTGTTTTGTAGGTTTTTGAATAAAATGAAAACAACTATGGAAAAATGCAAAAAAAGATGGAAAATGTTGGAAATGAAAATTCGAGCCGTGAAAGATTGAAGAAACAGCCCAACCCTTCTTGTTATCCATCATTAAAAAAAAAAATAGAGAAAACAAAATTGAAAAAGAAACCCTAGCTGCCACGTGTAAGGCATATGAACCCTGATTCTTTCCCTCCCCAGCGTGCCAGTCACGTGACTCCCAATTAACCCCCTCCTTTAAACTTTCTCCCTCCTTCCTCTCTGTTCTTAGAACCAGAGGCCCGAAACCCGAAACCCCCACCCTTTCCTCCATCTACATTCTCATCTCCTCTCTCTCTCTTCGATCTTATCTAGCAAAACTAGCACACCACCATTTCCATCCTCATCCACCCTGCAATCCATGCAACAAATGCCAATGCAGCACCATATCCTCTACCCACGCGTCTCGAAGATGGATGGTGAAGATTGGAGGAGCATTGGTATTAATCGCAGAAGCTAGCTCCAGAAGAGAGGTTAGACGGTTCTAGGTTTACTTAGTTTTATTTTTTTTGAATCTTCTCTTATAATTCAGATGCATTTTCTCTTCAATTTCTAGGGTTAGGGTCTGATGTTAGTTAGTTGTGAGTTTTGGATTTCATGTGATTAGTGTCGGTTTTGTCAAATTACGGTTGATGTTTGTGAATTAAGTTGCTATTGTAATGATTTAGGCCAAAGTTTAGTCGATTCCATCTGTTTTCTCCCCATCCCTTGTTCGATTTTGGTTGATGATGGCCATGGCGTTTCCACCATTAACGGGGAGGGATGAAGCTATGTCTTGATTTAGTTGGCAGTAGGCTTTTGTTATTCATCTCCCCTGTGCCGAGTTCTAGATGTGTTCGTTTCTTTGCTTTGGTTTGCTCTCGATTCCTCTAGCTTCACTTTCGATTTTTCAAATTATTGCTAATAATAGATTAATTCAATCTGGGCTTTACTGATTATGATTAGAATCTTTGATCTGTTTTGTTGATGATGCTGATGTTGGTTCGACGCATTATACTTGCTTTGGTTTTGGTTTAGCTAATGAACATTGGTTAGATTTTATGGGTAGAATATGCTGGCTGTGCGATGATTTGTTTAAATATTGGTGTGGCTGCTGGGATGTTTAATGCTTAGGTTTGAATAGTTAACTTGAATGGTTTTGATGGAGCTGAATGAATTAGCCCTTTGAATGATTTGATTATTGATGATGATGAGGTGATTATGCCTAAATTGATTAAGTTGCTAGTTGATGATCATGTTCTATTTTCGGCTCCCCCCCCCCAAGTAGCTAGTTTTTGTTTTTGATGCAAGTACCTTGAATGGTTTGAAGTTAACTTGAATTAAGTGATGGTTGTGAGTGGATGGTTGATGTAAATTGGTTTAGTTGAGGTGATTGAGTTTTGGTGAATTAACTTGAATGGTCTGAATGATAGGCAATGGAATTTAGTCTGCTTTGGTGTGATTGATCTGAACTAATTGCTAGTTTGGCTCTATTTCAGTTTTGGTTTTGTTAGTTGTAGTAAGTTTAGAATAGGGTATATGAGTTTTGAGCTTTGACCCGTTTTGATTTCATTTGAATACCTTATTTATTTTGTTTTCCGTTAATTTGCTAGTTTGGTTTGTTTCACTTCTAACCATTGTATTTTGTTTTAGAATAGTAAGTTAGTGTAAAAAGTTACTTTATCCTATATCTCTGTTCGGAAAACTTAATTTTGCTTAAGATAATTTAATTGGTTGTGACTTCAATCTTATCCTCGTCCCCGAGGACACAACCTTTAAGTACTACAGCGAAAGCTGTATGCTTACAGCTTTAGTTTACACTTGAGATATCCCAACAAGTTTTCAGCGCTGTTGCTGAGGACGACGGCAAAAGATTAGGTCACATTTTCATTTTCTTAGCTATTTTCTTTTTAGTTGCATATGTCTACCTTATTTTGTTTATTTCATTATCAATTATGACTTAATTTAGTTCATTTCTTGAAAATTCCCAAAATCCCAAAAAAAAAAGACAAACTTGAAAATCACCCAAAAAAAATAAAAAAGCTTTAAAATTTTAAAATTTTTGAAAATTTTGAAAACCACCAAAAAAGGGTTATGTTGTAGTTTTGAATTTGGTCTCTGTGGGACTGTTTTATTTGTGTTTTAGAAATTGATAAACTTTTCGACTTGTTTACTTTGTGTGTGTAAATAGTCTTTAGAGCTGAGTAATATTTTAACTTGATTTTGTGTTTCACATATGAGAAAAAAGACAAAATTAGAAAGTCCAAAAAATCCAAAAAAACTAATAGAAAAAGAAAAGACCAAAAATAGGATTTCTTTTGGTGAAGGTGTGGGGTTTATATGATTAGTTGGGCTAGAGACCCTGAAGATTAAAACCTCGTTAGGAATGAGCCCGAGCCTGACTTAGAACCCGAACCTGAACCTAAGCTTAAGTTAGGGAACATGGCACAAGAAAGGACTTTGAGTGATATTTTCTATCCTCCTAGGACTGCTTTACCATCATGTTTTGTTATGCCTGATCTTGCACCAAATGTGATCTTCGAATTAAAACCACATTATACTCAGATGCTCCCTAAATTCACAGGTTTAGATGATACTTATTTATTTTTAAGGAAATTCGAAGAAGTTTGTTCTATGATGCATTGCCTTAATATTCCCATTGATGTTGTGAGAATGAAATTGATTCTTTTTGCTTTGAAAGACTCTGCTAAACGATGAATGTATGACTTTGTTGCTAATTCTGCTACTTCTTGGAATGATTTTGTAAGATTGTTTTTAAGAAAATATTTCCCTAGTGCCAAGACTGTTTGGTTGAGGAATGAAATCAATCAATTTATGCAACTTGATAAGGAATTATTTTGGAAATATTTTGATAGGTTCAAAACTTTGTTGGCCCAATATCCCCATCATGGTTTAGATCAAGTATGTTTGTGCCAGATTGTATATGAAGGACTTGACCAACAGACTAGGACCATGGTAGAGTCCACGTGTCAGGGTGATTTTCTTTCTAAGAATCCCACAGCTGCTTGGGAGTTTTTAGAGGACTTGGCTGAGAAAACCATGCAGTGGGAAACTGTTCGCGATGGCAGCTTGAGTTCTAAGTTTACAAGAGGTGGTTTGCATTCTATCTTTGATGTTAGTCACTTAGAGTTTAAGATTGTTGTTTTAGAAAATATGGTAAAGGGATTATCTCCCCAGATGTCCCAACTATCTCAGACTTCTACAGTGTCTTGTTCTCATTGTCAGGCCCTAGATCATTCATTGAGTACTTGTCCTTATTTTGCCTATCAACTAGCAACTGAACAGGAGCAAGCAAGTATGGCCTTCCAGAGACCTTACAATGACCCTTTCTCCCCTTATTACAACCTGTGGTGGAGGAATCACCCTAACTTTTCATGAAATAGTGGACCTAATGCTGCAGTTCCAAATTCTCAACCTGGGATGTTTCCTGGAAACAACTCCTAGCCCATCTCTCATCCTTCACACTCCTTTCAAAGACCAGCTTTCTTAAGTGTGACTAATGCACCTAGACCTCTACCTCCCTTAGCTCAAGTTCAACCTCCTCCTAGTTATACTGACATTGATAAATTGGAGAGAAGAACCCGTAACAATGTAGAGAGAATGATTAATGCTAATATGGAAAGAATGATGAGAATGATGACCGAACAGTTTTCCCAATTAGCATCATCTTCTAGGAAACCAGGTACTTTCTCGAGTCAGCCTGAGGTGAACCCTAAAGGTCATGCCTCCTCTTCTCTTAGTAACCCTAATGAGCCTGTAAGAAAAGTGAATGCGATTATATCTCTCCGTTCTGGTCGAGAGGTTGATAACCAAGTGAGAAATTCTAATGAACCTTGTAGGTATCCTCACCAATTCTTCCATAATTTTTTCTCATCTTCTACTCCAGAGACTGGTCCATCCAATTAGTCAAGGGATAATCCTGATGGTTTTCCCAATGGTTCAAGTAGTCCTATCTCTCCTAAGTCATCTTATAAGGAAGAGGAGCCTCAAGAAAAAGACTCCTCCGACTCAGCAAGTTCTTCACCTTCTAAGAGTTCTTCTCCCTCCTCTTCTGAGAAAATCCAGATGCCTTTGCCTCCTTTCCCCCATAGGTTAAAGAAGAAAGATCAAGATTATATTGAGAAGATGAGAGAGACCTTCTCTCAAGTTAAGATCAATATTCCTTCACTTGATGCTATTCAGCAGATATCTCCTTATGTTAGATTTTCAAAGGACCTATGTACCATAAAAAAAGCAACCCATGTACCTAAGAAGGCTTTCTTAACTTCTGCTGCTAATTCTATTGTTTCTCATATCCTAGTGAAGTATAAGGACCTCGGTTGCCCTACTATGTCTATAGTCATAGGGGGCTAACTCATTCATAGAGCATTGCTTGACTTAGGGCTAGTGCTAAGTTGATACCCTTTACTGAGTATGAGAGGCTAGAGTTAGGTGAGCTGAAATCTACCAGGATGGTCATTCAATTGGCTGATAGATCGACTAGGTGCCCAGGGGGATAGTCGAGGATGTGCTGATTAGAGTGGGTGAATTTATTTACCCAGTGGACTCTGTTGTGATTGAAACTGAGAAGGTGTCCAACTTAGCTAGTCATGTCCCTGTGATTCTAAGGTGTCCTTTTATTGGCCACTGCCAATGCCCTCGTTAACTGCCGGAATGGTATGATGAGACTGTCTTTTGGCAACATGACTGTGAAATTGAATATCTTTAACATGCAAAGACAACTTTCTTAATTTGATGATATGGAATTCTCTACTCTTAACTGGGTAGGAGAATCTATATTCGATGATGCATTTGCTACTGAGTATGAGTCTTTTTTGATAGATGATGAGCCTGAATATGATGTGTTTGAGTTTGATGACTTTTGCTCTACTGCTAATTGTTTGCTCACCGCTATGTCTGAATCTCCTGTCGAATCTATTTTTCCCTATTGCTCTTAAATTAAAACCCCTTCTTGATTCTCTTAAGTATGTATTCCGAGGACCCGATGAATCCTTACCTATCATTATTGCTTCTGGTTTGGATCGGGACCAAGAGGACAAACTGATTTCTTTGCTTAGAGAGAACAAGAAAGCTCTAGGATGGACTTTAGGGGATATTAAGGGTATTAGTCATTCTATTGTGTAACATAGAATTCATTTAGAGGACTATGCTAGGCCCTACTGTGACTGTCAAAGGCATTTGAATTCCACTTTGCAGGAAGTAGTTAAGAAGGAGGTGTTAAAATAGTTAGACCATGGGATCATTTATGCTATTTCTGATAGTGAGTGGGTTAGCCCTGTTCAAGTTATTCCTAAGAAGATCGGTATTATCGTGATTAGGAATGATAAGAATGAGTTAATCCCTACTCAAGTTCAATCTGGGTGGCATGTGTGTATAGATTATAGAAAATTGAATGCTGCCACTAGAAAAGACCATTTTTTCCTTCCCTTCTTGGATCAAATGCTAGAGAGGTTAGTTGGACATTCCTTCTATTGCTTTTTAGATGGATATTCTGGTTATACCTAGATCTCTATTGTTTATGAGGATTAGGAGAAGACCACTTTCACTTGTCCATTTGGAGCATATACCTTTAGAAGAATGCTATTTGGACTGTGTAATGCCCTTACTACCTTTCAAAGACGCATGATTTCTATTTTCTCATATTTAGTTGAGCAATGTATGAAAATTTTCATGGATGACTTTTCTGTGTTTGGATCTTCTTTTGATGAATGCTTGTTTAATCTAAGAAAAGTGTTGGGAAGGTGTAGACTTTGAGCTAGGAGAAATCTCACTTCATGGTTAAAAGCGGTATAGTCTTAGGACATATTATTTTTCGAGATGAAATTGAGGTAGACAAAGCTAAGATTGACCTAATTGTTAATCTACCCCCTCCCACTTGTGTGAAAGAGGTGCGGTCTTTTCTTGGACATGCTGGCTTTTAGCATCATTTCATTAAGGATTCCAGTAAAATTGCAAAGCCTTTGTCCAATCTGTTAGCTAAGAATGTGTCATTTCATTTTTCTGAAGAGCGTCATGAGGCATTTTCCAGGCTTCAAAAGGCCTTAGCCTTTGCTCCTATTCTTGATCCTCCTATTCAGGGAGAACCGTTTGAATTGATGTATGACACATCTAATTATGCTATTGGGGTTGTGTTAAGACAGTGTAATGATAAGAAACCTATGTTATTTACTATACTAGTCACATGTTGAATGATGCCCAGCTGAATTATACTGTTACTGAGAAAGAATTTTTGGCTGTGGTCTTTAGTTTTGAAAAGTTTAGATCCTATCTGATTGGGTCACATGTGATTATTTATACTGACCTCTATACCCTTAAGCACCTTCTTTCTAAAAAGGATGCTAAGTCTAGACTTGTGAGATGGATTTGCTTATGTAGGAATTTGACTGTGAAATCAAGAATAAGAAAAGTTCTAAAAACCTTGTAGCTGACCATCTGTCTAAGATCATCTGCGATAGAGAGTGTGAGTCCAGTATATCTGAGTTCTTCTCCGATGAGTAATTGTATGTTGTTCACCCTGATCCTTGGTATGCTAACATTGTGAACTACTTAGTTGCTGGTAGGATCCCTCAGGGTTGGACTAAGAATGGCAAAGATGGATTCTTCCACCTTGTGAAGTTCTTTGTTTAGGATGAACCTTATCTGTTTAAGTACTATTCTGATCAAATGTTTAGGAAGTGCATTCCGACCATGAAGTGAGAAGTATCCTTTCTTTTTGTCATGACCAGGTATGTGGGGGGCATTTCAGTGGTAGGAAGACAACAGCCAAGATTCTTCAATGTGGTTTTTACTAGCTGACCTTGTTTAAAGATGCATTTGAGTATTGCAAGAGTTGCCATAGATGCCCATAGTTGGGTAGGATAAGCAAGAAAGATATGATGCCACTGAACCCCATCATTGTCGTGGAGGTGTTTGATGTGTGGGGTATTAATTTTATGGGACCATTTCCACCATCTTTTAGGAATGAGTACATTTTGTTAGCTGTGGACTATGTTTCTAAATGGGTTGAGGCCATCCCTTCCAAGACCAATGAAGCTAAAGTGGATGTGAAATTTCTTAGGGAGAGTATCTTTGCTCGATTTAGTATGCCCCGAGCTATCATTAGTGATCAGGGCACCCATTTTCATAATAGATCTTTTGATGCCTTACTGAAGAGGTATTCCATAGCCCATAGGCTTACTACTCTGTATCATCCCCAAACCAGTGGTTAGATTGAAGTGTCCAATCAGCAAATTAAGTAGATTTTGGAAAAGATAGTGAGTAGACATAGGAAAGACTGGGCTGATGCGCTGGTGGATGCTCTTTAGGCATATAGGATGGCTTTTAAAAACTCCCTTAGATTTGTCACCTTATAGGGTAATTTGTGGTAAGCCTTATCATTTACCTGTGGAGATAGAGCATAAAGCTTGGTGGGCCATTAGGAAGCTTAATGACGACTTGACTAAGGCAGGTGAGGAGAGACGACTGCAACTGAGTGAGCTTGATGAGATTAGAGTTGAGGCTTATGAGAGTGCTCGATCGTATAAAGAGAGGGCAAAATTGTTTCACGATCGACATATTTTTAGAAAGGAATTTGCCCCAGGAATGAAAGTACTCTTGTATGACTCTAGGCTCCATCTGTTTTCAAGAAAACTGAGGTGCCGATGGACGGGCCCTTATATTGTCTCACATGCTTTTCCTTATGGTGTAGTTGAAATTCAGGATCTTCATACTGGTACCACCTTCAAAGTGAAAGGCCAGCATTGGAACCATTTCTGGAGCTGCCGAGCCAAGAAGATGTGGAGTGTCTAATACTCCATGAACCTAGCCATGATCAGTGATTGAGATCTGAAATAGCTTGGGTGTACTTAGTACCCGACCTGGTTTGCTAGAAACTTCTTCTCTTCTCTCTCCTTCTTTCTCTCTTTTCTTCTTTCTTTATTTTAGTTGATTATTTTTCTTTCACCATGATTGGTTGTTTCGTCTTTGAATCTAGTTTTTCAGCATATGTTTGTTTTTTTAGATTTTTGTTTTGGTCCTTAAGTGTCTATTCCACTCTCAATCAGGACATTGTGAAGTTTTAGTGTGGGGGTGGGGTACCATGTGTACATATTTTTCTTTGAAAAAATTTTTGAAAAATCCAAAAAGATTTTGGTTTTATTTTTGGGGACGTTTGTACTATGTGTGATTAGCTTGAATCCCTTGTGCTTTGGTTATTAGCTTGTAAGTAAGGTGTGCATGATAAGTCTCCAACCTCAGTATGACATTCTAAGCCCTAATTCTAACCCAATGGTCAGTATAGGTTGTGTAATCCAACCCTTATTTATTCCTTCATTATTATCCTTAGGTCTTAGCCTTCCGTGAATGATTCTCCTACCAGCTTGTAGCAACACAATTACTCTGAAAAAAACTGAAAAAATGTATTTTGAAAAAAGAAGAAAAGAAAGAGAAAAGAAAAAAAGATGGAATAAAATTTGGAATGACAAGTATCCCTTTGAGGTATGTGCTACTGGGCGTCACCCTCTGAGGCACGTGCGACTGGGTGTTACCCTTTAAGGCAATATTGCTACTGGGAAAGCTTGCTTTCAAAGTTAGTATGATAATAATGTAGTTGTATCAGCTAAGTGGGATTGAGTCTAATTCTGGTAAAATTAAGCCCTGGGATGATGATACACTAGCACACGAGCACCAAGATGGATTCAGAATCTTGATGTTCAAATGGGGTGAAAAATTAGTGCTTTGATGTCATTTATGAGGTAGAAGGCTTTGAAGTATATTCTGTGCATATGCAGGTCAATAACATGGTTGCATGGGCAATTTAGTTGATTAGAATGTGTGCATATCTTTTCTAAATTCTGTACATATTAGTTTTAAGAAAAAAACTCAAAAAGATTTTCTTTTCACTTTGAAATAATTTTTGTGGGTAGTTCATTTGAAAACTCTCATGAGACCTCACTCGTCTACTTGGGAGACTGAGGAGTTTAAAAAGCTTATTGCATATGCTAAATACAATCATGATTACTACGACAGTGAGTTAGGATTTTCTTTTTCTTATTTTTCATTTTCTTTTAGTTAGTTTAGTTATTTTACTAGAGGACGAGCAAAATCTTGGTATGGGAGTATTTGTTCGTGCCAAAAATATGTAATTTTTATCGTACTTCTACACCTATTTTATGTCCGTTATAATTATTATTTTTAGGTTTTTATTTGATTTTATTTTATTTTGTAGGTTTTGAATAAAATAAAAATAATTATGAAAAAATGCGAAAAAATATGGAAAATGTTGGAAATGAAAATTTAGGTCGTGAACGATTGAAGAAGAAGCCCAAGAATCAGCCCAATCCTTCTTGTTATCCATCATCAAAAAAAAAACAAAGAAAATAAAATTTTAAAAAAACCCTAGCTACCACATGCAAGACATGTGAACCCTGATTCTTTCCCTCCTCAGTGTGCCAGTCGCATGACCCCCAATTAACCCCCTCCCCTTAAACTTTCTTTCTCCTTCCTCTCGGTTCTTAGAACCAGAGACCCTGAAACCCGAAACCCCCACCCTTTCCTCTATCTCTATTCTCATCTCCTCTCTCTCTCTTCGATCTTATCTAGCAAAGCCAGCACACTATCATTTCCAACCTCATCCACCCCGCAATCCACGCAACGAACGCCAGCGTAGCACCATATCTTCTGCCCACGCATCTCAAAGATGGACAGTGAAGATTGGAGGAGCATTGGTATAAAAATCGCAAAAGCTAGCTCCAAAAGAGAGGTTAGATGGTTCTAGGTTTACTATAGTTTTATTTTTTTTGAATCTTCTCTTATAATCCAGATGCATTTTCTTTTCAATTTCTAGGGTTAGGGTTTGATGTTAGTTAGTTATGAGTTTCGGATTTCATGTAATTAGTGCCAGTTTTATCAAATTACGATTGATGTTTGTGAATTAAGTTGCTATTGTAATGATTTTAGGCCTAAGTTTAGTCGATTCCATCTGTTTTCTCCCCATCCCCTATTCGGTTTTGGTTGATGATGGCCATGGTGTTTCCACCATTAATGGGGAGGGATGAAGATGTCTCTTGAACTGGTTGGCAGTGGGATTTTGTTATTCATCTCCCCTGCACCCAGTTCTAGGTGTGTTTGTTTCTTTTGCTTTGGTTTGCTCTCGATTCCTCTTGCTTCTCTTTCGATTTTTCAAATTATTATTGATAATAGATTAATTCAATTTGGGCTTTAGTGTTTATGATTAGAATCTTTGATCTATTTTGTTGATGATGCTGATGCTGGTTCGATGCATTACATTTGCTTTGGTTTTGGTTTGGCTGATAAACATTGGTTAGATTTTATGGGTAGAATATGCTGGCTTTGCAATGATTTGTTCGAATATTAGTGTGGCTGCTCGGATGTTTAATGCTTCGGTTTGAATAGTTAACTTCAATGGGTTGGATGGTCCTGAATGAATTATCGCTTTGAATGATTTGATTATTGAAGACGATGAGGTGATTATGCCTAAATTGATTAAGTTGCTAGTTGATGATTGTGTTCTATTTTCAGCTTCCCCCCCAGTAGCTAGTTTTTGTTTTTGATGCAAGTTCCTTGAATGTATTGAAGTTAATGTGAATTAAGTGATGGTTGTGAGTGGATGGTTGATTTAAATTGGTTTAGTTAAGGTGATTGAGTTTTGGTGAATTAACTTGAATGGTCTGAATGATAGGCAATGAAATTTAGTCTGTTTTGGTGCGATTGATCTGAACTAATTGCTAGTTTGGCCCTATTTTAGTTTTGGTTTTATTAGTTGTAGTAAGTTTAGAGTAGGGTATGTGAGTTCTGAGCTTTGAACCGTTTTGATTTCGTTTGAATACCTTATTTATTTTGTTTCCTGTTAATTTGCTAGTTTGGTTTTGTTTCACTTCTAACCATTGTATTTTGTTTTAGAATGGTAAGTTAGTGCAAAAAGTTACTTTAACCTATTTCTTTATTATGAAAACTTAATTTTACTTAAGATAATTTAATCGATTGTGACCTCAATGTGATCCTCGTCCCCAAGGATATGACCCTCAAGTACTACAGCGAAAGTTGTACGCCTGCGGCTTTAGTTTACACTCAAGATATCCCAACACCTAACAAGCTTAATCTAAGAAATTTATTTTGTTTTCCATAACATTACAAAAATTTAATTTTGAGTTACGCAAAATTGTTATCATTACGAAATGTTTTATTCCTGAACCCAACTTATTTCAGCCTAATTTGAAGCCCAACAAGTTTAGGTATTAACCTAACTAATTACCATGAGTTAAGTTTAACCATGGTCAACTAAAAGTCATTTTTGAAGATAAAAACTCAGCCAAGCATGTAGATTAGTTAAAAAAAAAAAAAAATGCAACCAAGACACAAACCTCATCTCTTTCCCTCCCGTCTTTAACCCCATGGCCAACCCAACTACAACCACTATTCTAGTGTTTTTCGGCAAGTTTTCAGGCAGCCTTGGCTGCTTCCGACTCCCCCCAACACCCTAGTATCACTAGCTACCATCCTCCATCCTCAAAACTATCAAATCTCACTTCCATCTCTACTTTTTTCAAGCTCAAAATGAGTAAGCCTAAGCTTGTTTTCTTTGGATTTTTGATTTTGATTCTTGTTTATGTTGATTTGAGTTTTGATAATGTTTTTTTGGATGGAAACAACAGTTATTTTGATGTTTTTAATTTTATTGACTTTGGATCATGCTAGGATTTAGGGTTATTCATGAGCATGCAAGCTTAAGGTTAGAAGTGTGTGTTTTTTGGATTATTTGTATTTGATTTAGTGGCTTTATTCTCTAATAATATTTATGAGGGTGTTTTTGGTAATCTTGGATGAGATAAAGAGGGAGCAAGTTGGCTAAAACTTAGGGTTTTAATAATTATGCAAGGTTTAGCTTTCTTTTAATAGCAGGCATGTTATTTGTGTATATTTGATTGAGAAATGAGTCTTTGATTTATATGATTATGAAGTGAAATTGAGTATGGTGGCTTTGCATGGTGATGGGAAGGACCAAAACTTTGTCCCATGATTTTTAGGAGTGATTTTGGATGAGTGAAAAGAGCGGAGAAAGTAATACCAGTGAGGGCTGGAAAATGACAGAAAATAGGGCAAACTTTGTCAATAAACTGGTTATGATCGGCCCTAGCAAAAATTATGATTTTTGGTAGGTAGATAGATCAGTGAGTTAGCGTTCAATTTGTTTCGAATCGCCTCACTACGAGGTCTGTGGAAAAAGTTATGGTTGTTTTACTAGAACTGCACAGGTTATACCAAAACTGGCACACTTGTGTTTTAGCCCCATGTTGGGAACCCTATCGTGGGAATTATATTTTGTGCTGTAAATGAATTTTTTTGAAACTTCTTAAACTTTCTATATTTAGAAATTATGTCTTAGATGGAGATCGGGAGATTAGGTTACGAGTCATTTACTTTAGCCTTTATTAGACCCTTACCTTTGTTTTACTAAAGTGATAACTATGAAAATAAATATATTTGCTAACTATATGTTCCTATAACAACATTTTTATATAGAATTAGGAAATAAACTATCATTTCGTCCCCTTTTGTATGTAATCATACTCTGTGACATTTCATTACAAGTCTCAGGTACGTTCATTATTTGTATCTTTAGAAATCAGCACATATTTATCAAAATTATAATGTTTTGGTAAGTACATCAACGAATCAGTTTAATTAGTGATTTATTACATAATTAGTGACCACATCAGTTATCAATTACAGGGTATTGTCCTTTAGTTACTCGCGCAGTTTCAGGCCAGGTCCCCTGATTGGTTTGGCAGGTGTATATCTATCTTCAGATCGTAACAGTTACTAGGGGTTCACTATCAGATAATAATTGACAATGCTATTTTACATTCATCTCATTCCCTATTTTTAATTAAAATGGATTATAATGCGGGCCCAACCAGTTTTTTAGTGTGCAGTTAACTATACAGAAATGCGTGTGTTGAGCTTCAGCTCACAATTCAAAATGTTTTTATGTTTTATTTTAGGGAAATGCTCAGTGAATTGCCCTTGGTTGGCAGGCCCACTGAAGAAGATAAGTGAGCGGAAATGTCTAAAAGAAATCGTGGTGTTTTAGTATTGAAATATTTTGAGCACTGTATTATGAGATATTTTGAGGTTAGAACTATATACTCTGCTAAGAGTTACTATATTTTGATGTAAATTATGAGATCGTTAGTTACTGTTGATGTTGGTTTAATGGTTTGCTTTTACGAATGCCATGTGGTGGAAACGATGTTTTGCATAGTTATGTTTAATTGTTTTTAAGTCCAGCCTTGTCCTTTTTGGATGGCAGTAACACCCCGATAATTTGGGATATCACTACTAATTGATGATGTTGATTGATGAGAATGCAAATAGTGAACTATGTATATTTGGGGTGTTACAGGAAAATTAGGTAAAAACAACACATCCTCGATGCGGTGACTCCCTTAATAACAGAGATGAATAAGATCAATATCCATTGATGGCTAGCCTTATGGTCTCGCCTGATTTGGGTGTTAATGCAGAAGGTACCTACAAAGACCGATGTGGATCAAGACTATGTTAAGAGGATAAAGCTAGAGCTGCACTCTAAGTTTAAGAGCAAGGAGTATCGAGATCATACCAAAGATATAGATGAGGAAAGAGAGCAAGAACTATTACTCGTAGTTAGAATCTCATCATAATCGATTGACTCCTCTCATAATTTTAGGTTTATTGCTATTTTACAGTTATAATGCAATAAGTCCTATGCATCTTAGGTATTAGTATTACCTCATCCTTATTTGGGGGACCTTTAGCATGCTCCTAGATAGTAATGGCTAGTAGCTATCTCTTTTTTTATGTTTCTTTTGGGTGCATAGCCTTCAACATTTATATAACTTGGCGAATTTCACGACCTTCTCCCGAAATCTCAGCATGTGGCGAAGCAGGCTTTAGATCTATCTTTGCTTCAAAAGAAAGAGTTTCTAAGTAATTTCAAACTTCTCTAACTGATTAGTATATGGGTGTTGCTGATACATAACTATCCTTCCTATCCTGCCTGACAATGAAAGTACTAAGACTGGCTCTTAAGAAAAACACTTTTTCTTTTTTTTTTAAAAGGAGCGAAGTTAAGAATTTTTTGAGGCTAACACATTGTCAAGACTCTTTACCAAAGGACTAACTAATGATACACAATTATGTGTGACTTTTAGTGCCTAAGTAACCCGCTTCATCAGCTTGATGCTATCTTATGATTAAACTTGTAACCTTAAGGCTTACCATCCACAGAGCTTCCTAATGTGTTATACCTAAAACTATGGACCAATGCCAGATTACGGTGGGAATTATGCCATGACCCTACAATCCATGACGCAAGGATCAAATGGTCTCTTAAGTGGCCTAGTGCTGAAACTGATGTGAACTAACACTAACTAAGTTGGCAATCTAGGACTCGGCTGATTCACATATTGGGCCCAAAAGCTAAGGAGCTTCCTGAAGGGCCCCTCCTAAAGCTAATGCAAGATTGAACTTACCCAAATGAACCCATACATATATGGTCTTTCTAGCTAGACATGACATTGAAACTCAGTTTCTCACGTTGTCCCCCCTTGATCGGACACTATGATTTTTATTGAGTGATCCCAGAAGGCTTAAAACACCAATACATGGTTCTTTGGCCAGAGGTCAATTTTTTATTTTCAATAAAACTTCAAGTATATAGAAATTGAAGTATCCACATCAATTCTATCCTAAACCAAGGTTATATGTTATAAGGAATTCCAGGTAAGGCTTATGACAGTCCTCTTGTGACCCTGTGGCTTCATCACATGGCACTATTAGAATGTTAAGTTGCTTCCCTATATATCATATTATTAAAGAAAGTGTGTCACGAGGGAGTGGAATAATGACCTGCTCAGTTGTATGTTAAGTGGGTGCCACCAAGTAGCAATTATTTTCCTCCAGTAAACATATGGTTTTAGCCTAAAATGCAATATTAGTTCCTAAGAGGCAACCTTGATATGCAAGATGCCGAACATGAGTGTACCAAAGATGTTTTTTTATTGCACTTTATTTTCAAATCTTACCATCCTAGTATGCCGCAGCTCCATTGTAAGGACATAGCCCGAATTGGTTGGGTGTGCTTATTACGATTCACTTTTATTTTATTTTAGTCCAAAAACCTTGTTTTTAGGCTAGCAGAATAGGGCGAGTTTTGGGATTGGGATCCAGATCATTTTCATGGCCCGAATAACGTTTAGGAAATTAGGTTATCGAGCCTAGACAAGCTAAGAGACTGATTAGTTTCCTGATCCTCAACCTTGGTTGGCTTCCTTATCGAAGCAGTATTTGCTTTTTGGATCAAGAAGTCTAGTTCCTAAATAAATGGCCAATTTTGTCTAGATCCAAAAATTATTTTTTTAAAATTTTTTTAGAGTCGTTGGTGACTTTTTCTGGAAAAACAAACATAACTATATCACATCTCTTACTGAGCCTTAGACCAAGGAGACAACTTAAGGGGTGTATGCTTGCTAGAAAAAGGTTTTAAAACATCCCCAAAATAATCCCTAGTATAGGCACCAACTAACACCATTAGGTTGAACCAAAGATCGAGATTCATGATTGAAGGTACGACATTAAGGTCGAGTGCTTCTCGAAGTTGCTTATCATAACTAATGACCTCTACTAATTAAACTGAAAAAAGCAAACATAACCTTGTTAAAATTGAAACAAGCAGCAAATTAGAAATTCACAATAAATAAAATTACAATATTGGATGGAAAGTAACAATGGAAAATATAGCGGGGTGTTTGAATTAAATAACCCAATTACATCCCCTTTGAACATGTAAAATTATAATAAAAATAAACAATAGGCAAGACTTAGAGAGAGGAAAAGAATAAGTTGGCTAATTGGTTGTCTCCTTTGGGTTGACTCAACTGATTTAGTTGGTAACTCAATAAAATGGTAGCTAGTGTGAACTCACAAATCTTGGCAACATAACACTCATCTTACCTTTTCTAGTTTATATCTATGCTATAATTTTTGTGTGATTTTTAGTCCCTTGAACTTCAGAGATAACCCTTGTATAGTTTCCTAAAAGGATGAGACTAGAACTAATTCGAATAAAAGTTCAAAAAATATGCTTTATGTTTTATCTCAGTCAAAGTGATCTTCATCAGACAAGGTATATGCCAAATGTGGAAAGATCATAAATAAGGTAAACTAGGGGAAGGGCCCTAGTCGGGTTCGGGTTCATATTAGACAATAGGATCCAATGGGTTTCGAGCTTGGCCCGTTGCACGGAAACAAGAGGGCTTTGGGTTCGAGCCCAAGCTTAGAAACTTTTGGGTAAGGTTTGGACTAGCATAAGAAATGCAATAGCCATCGACACTCCAATTTAAATGATAAATCCTGATTCTTTTACTTTTCTGGGCTGACGACATACTTACTAGACTTCAGGTATCGCAATCATGCTTTTTATAAAACAAAACATCTTTTTTTGGTGACTATATGATTGTAGTGTTTTTGTCAAGCGGGGTCAATAGAATAGAAAGTGACACTTTTTTAGACGATCTATATAGGGTTGAACTTTGAATTACAATTATATAACTTTTTCGTTTTTATCTTTTAATTAATTATGTCCTCAACCAAGTTATAACTTATATATAATCTCATAATGATTTTCTTTTGACCAACCAAAACTTAATTAATTGATGAGAAATAGAGCACACAGTAAGATACTTTCTTTTTATTGCTATAGAAAATTTCCTTTTTCGTGATCTTATACAAAAAAAAAAAAACCTTTCTGAGATATCATGTGCTTCTAGGACTATTAATTTTGTTAAAGATTCAATCTTTGTAGGAGGATATTAAAGCATAGCTAAAAAATAATCCATTATAATTTTAACAATGTTAGGCAAACACACTTAGGCTTTGTTGGGACCTAAGAAAATAAGATGGAAAGAAGTTGAAGGAAAAAAATGAGAAGAAGAAAAATGAGGAGGAAAATAATTTTCTTTCTTTTGTTTGGATTAGAGAAAAAATACAAGGAAAAAAATAACTTTCCACCAAACTTTCTTTTCCTTTGTTTGGATTAGAGAAAATGAATGCAGCAAAGAAAAATATATCTTGTTAAGATCAAAATGTGATCTCAAAGTCACCCTCTACTAGCCAATGCTAATGGAACTCCCCAACACAACGCCATCAAAAATGAGGGTGGGGGTATACAATTCAGTTGCCTCTCAAATTTTCCGCTTCCAATGCAAAATTCTACTTCAAATTCCATAGTTTTGTTACAGCTTAAAAGTTTATAAGAATTCATAGAAATTTAGAACTTCAAATCAAATTATTCATAAAATTTGGAGTTCTATTAGAAAATAGTAGTAGCAATATAAACAGAACCAATAACATCAATGAGTTGAGAGCTTTGAAATTCCAAAAGACCAAGCTAGTCCAATAACTCATTGCCAAATTTGAATTTCAACCACTCCTCACGACGAGCAATTGGGCTAGCCAGAAATGCTCTAGTTGAGTTAGGATTTGTCGAAAGAGCTTGGTAGACTTAACTAGCTGTTTCAACTGATATTGCAACAAAGATATCATCCAAGTTGAACCCAAACCAAATTCAAAACAGCTTATGAAAGACTTAACTAGCTGTTTCAACTGTGGCTGGATAGCGGAAAAATAGATGTATGTTTGACTCCTCATTCCTTTCACACATCAAGTACCTATTTGGCAAAGCACAACCAAAGTTTTGAATTCTATCCAAAGTCATGAGTCTCGTCTGCATATGCAACCACGAAGCAAAGGAGAATTTGGAAACTTTGTACTTGTTCCCCAAAATTTTGCTCCACGTAACTCGCGCCTGAGGAAGGTGCAACCACTTATAGCCCTTCTTGATTGTGCGTTTTGAACCATCACCCCAAGTACATGGGACCTTGTCAAGACCTTCCATCATCCAATCTCTTATTTCAAATCCTTCTCCAATGCCAACTATCATCATTTCTGATGCTACGGGCCCATGTTTTCTTATTTCTGAGGTAGTCGTGTGGTATGCACTACAACTACAATGACTCTTTCAAAGCAATAATCTATCGCAAGTGTTTGGGCAGCCTTTGTTCCAAGCTGAAACATCTCTAGTGCCTAGCCCATCTTCTTGTTTTGGCAAGCAACATGTTGTCCGAACAATAGGAGGTACTCTTTTATTACTCCATAAAAATTATTCACACAATTCTATCACTTTTTAGATCACACTCTAAGGTAGTATGAAGATCTTCCCCCAATATGATTGCATGCCATTAGCACACTATTCACAAGCTCTACTCTACCTGCATATGTAAGCCTCCTTGTAAACCGTCTTTTGATTTTGGTGCATATCCTATCAATAAGTGCTTGGAATCATGTCTGTTCAATTTAGTTAGCTTGACTGGAACCCCAGGATGCTTGATTGGCAACTGCCCTCTTTGAAACCCTGTAATATTCAATAGTTCAGTACTAATATTTTCAGAAACACTAGCCATGATTACTCTAGACTTTCCCTACTTTGACCGTAGTCTAATAGAGTTAGAAAGACATTACAAAGCTGTCATTAAACATGCAACACTTTCTGCATTCCCTTTACAAAAGAGTAAAAGATCACTGCAAAACACAAGTGGGCAAAAGATACCCTTTTACAAAGAGGGTGACAGCTGAATTCTGGTGCTGTGTTGGCCAGTTTGATAGCTCAACTCAAATTATCCATGGCCAGCACAAATAAAAGGGGGGAGATAGGATCCCCCTATCTTAGTCTCCTATCACTTTGCAAATACGCATAACATTTGCCATTGACAACAATGGTGAAGCTAGCTGAAGTCACACAAGTCATAACTCTATCCATAAAGCTCCTTGGGAACCCCAAAGCCACCAATAGATGTTGTTAAGAAACTCCCACTCATAGTGTCATAGGCTTTTTTTCAA
>JAKOGI010001935.1:147500-152500 GCA_029747015.1 Carnegiea gigantea
CTTTCTAGCAATGTTGATGCTTTGGCTAAAAAATTTGATCAATTATTGTGCATGAACAAAGTGTCTAATGCCCCTTTATGCATGATGTGTGTCTTCAATTTTGGCTAGTCCCATGCACGTTTCTATTGACTGTCCTTGTATTGGTACGCCTAATTGTGTGACCAAACAAGTAAATGCTACCCAAGGATTTCCTCCATCTAACAACCCTTATTCTAATACCTATAATGATGATTGGAGGAATCATCCTAATTTTTTAAGGAGGTCTCAAAATATTGAGAATCCTTAAATACAGTCTAGCAGACCTACCCCTCTTGCTTTCCAAAACTAGAGATATGCTCATCTCTCTTCCTATTAAACTCTATCTAGGAGCTCTGATATTGATAAGGTAATTTCTACCCTTAGTACCTTGAATTCTATTGTGCAAAATGTTGACTCTAATGTCAAAGGAATTGAGTCTAAAATGCATATTATTGACTCTCATTCAGAATCTATAGCTAAGTTAGAAACTCAACTTGGGCAACTAGCCATAGCTGTAGGTAAACGAGAAGAAGGAAAACTCCTAAATCACCCCATATAGAATCTTAAAGGCCAGCAATTTAAATAATTAAAAGGTGTAATGGTTTTTAGGAGAGGTAACTAAGTAGATAACAATGTGAGTGAAAAGGAACATGATAAAGAGGAAAGACTTAAGATCATAGAGAGTGACCTTAAAATTGAAAAATTAAATGACCCATCCCCTTGTCCTGTTGCATCTGACCCTGCTGTGACATATAAGTTAAGAGTTCCTTACTCTCAAGCTTTGGATACACCATTCCCCTCCAAGAAAGACAAGCAAAGAGATGACATCCTGGAGATCTTTAAGCAAGTTAAGGTCAATCTTTCCCTTTTGAAAACAATTAGACAGATCCCAGCTTATACCAAGTTTCTTAAAGATATGTGCACTTTTAAAAGGAAATATAAAGAAGACAAATCCAAAAAGGTTCTTCTAAGTGAACAAGTGAGGTCGATTCTAAAATGTGACACTCTACCTAAGTTCAAAGATCCCGGTGTCCTACCACCTCATATTTTATTGGCAATCACAAAATTAAAAGGGCACTTTTGGATTTGGGTCCTAGTGTTAATTTGATTCCATATTCTGTTTACTTAGAGTTGGGATTAGGTGAATTGAAACCTTTCAACTGTACCTTTCAGCTTACTGATACGTCACTTAGGACTCCTAGCGGGCGAATAGATGATCTCTTGATGCAAATTGATAAAGGATTCTTTCTTATTAACTTTTTTTTTTTTGGTTGGACATGGACCCTCTCTTTTATCTTATGATCAAGAGAAAGAGTTGATTCATATTTTGTGAGATCATAAGGGTGTTATTAGGTGGTCAGTTGCTGATTTGAAACGGATTAGTTCCACACTTTGTATGCATAGAATTCATTTGAAGGATGATGCTAAACCTGTTAGGCAAATGCAATGTAGACTGAACCCTCACATGAAAGAAATTATCCAGAAAGAGGTAGTAAAGCTTTTAGATGTAGCCATTATCTACCCTATCTCTTATAAATAATGGATCAGTCCAGTTCAAGTGATTCCTAAGAAATCTGGCATAACTGTAGTTAAGAATAATAAAGGTGAACTAATTCATACCAAACAGACCACTGGTGGAGGGTGTGTATTGATTACAGAAAGCTGAATTCTATCACAAGAAAAGACCATTTTCCCCTCTTATTCATTGATCAAATTTTGGAAACATTAGCTGGATAAAGTTTTTATTGCTTTTTAGATAGGTATTGTAGTTATAACAAAATACCTATCTATCCTGATGACCAAGAGAAAACATCATTTACATGCCCATTAGGTACTTTTGCCTATTGGAGGATGCCTTTTGGGTTGCATAATGCACCTTCCACATTTTAGAGATGCATGATGGCTATATTTTTTTGATTATATTGATAATTTCAGGTGTTTATGGGTGATTTCTCTATTTTTGGTTCTTTTGATGTGTGTTTTACTAATTTATTCACTGTGCTAAAAAGATGTGAAGAAGTGAATCTGGTCTTGAGTTGGGAAAAGAGTCATTTCATGGTCCAAGAAGGTATTGGGTTGGGTCATAAAGTGTCCAAAAAAGGAATTCAGGTGATAGAGCAAAGGTTGGTTTGATTTCTAATATGCTTGTGCCTTCTTTTGTGAAGCAAGTCAGATCGTTCTTTGGTTATGCTGGTCTCTGTAGGACATTTATTAAGGGTTTTAGTAAAGTAGCTCGCCCATTTACCAATCTCCTTACGAAAGATGCTCCTTTTGTGATTGATAAGTCTTGTATGAAAGTTTTTGAAAAGCTTCAATCTTTATTAGTGTCAACCCCTATTGTGCAGCCCCCTAATTTTTCTTTACCATTTGAGATTATGTGCGATGTATCTAATTTTGCCATTGGGGCTGTTTTGGGTCAAAGGGTGAATAGGATGCCTCATGTTATTTACTATGCTAGTAGAACTCTAACTGATGCTCAAAAGAATTATTCAACTACCAAAAAAGAGTTGCTAGCTGTAGTATTTGTACTTGATAAATTACATCCACTTTCTTGATTCATTCACTCTTCTTTTGCTATGTTAATTGTAATTGATAACCAAACTCCACAATTGAACTATCATTTATAATCAGAAAGGCTAAATTTCAAATCACTATTATTCCATATGGGATCGACACCCCTATAACTCGCTAGTCTACAATTAACCTTGTGCACTTGCAAGCAAAAAGGGTATTAAGACTAAACATAAATCCCACATCACCTATATATGTGTGTCTGCGTGTGTGTGAGTATATATATATATATATAATAGATATATATATATATTATATATATATATATAGATTATATATATATATATATATCATAATTATACTATATCTATATATGTACTGAGTGTGTGTGTCTTATATCATCTCCCCACACCCAAATATATATATATAGATATATATATATAATATATTAATATCTATTATATATCTCTATATATATATATAATATATACATATACATAAATACATACTATATGCATGCATACATATATATATATAGGTAGTATATATTATACTATTATATATACATAGTAGATAGAATATATATATATATATATCTACATATATATCTATATATATATATATCTATATATAATATAGTCATAGATATATTATACACACACACATATACATACAATAAAATATATTATATAATATATAGGTATTATATTCACATATACATAACATACATAACATACATATACATATACGCATACATATATATACACACACACACACACACACACACACCACACACACAACACACACACACACAGCACCCCCACATTATATATATATATATATTATATATAAGATATATATCTATATTATACATATACATATATATATATTATATATTATATATATATATCTATATATACGAATACATACACACACACACACACGCACACATAGATATATATATTTTATGTATATGTACATATGCATACATACTACATACATACATACATATCATCAATACATACATCTACATACACACACACACACATGCGCGCGCGACACACCACCCATATCTATTGTATATAATTTATATGTATTGTATGTATGTATGTGTTGTAATATATAATATATATATTATATATATATATATATATATATATATATATATAGTATCTCTCTATATCTCTATATACTGTGTGTGTGTGTGTGTGTGTGTGTGCGCCGCACGAGCGCAGCCGCGTGTGTATATCTACTATATATATATCTGTATATATATTACGTACGTATATTTATGTCTTATACAATATATATACCATAATATATATCTACATATATGTACTAGATATACATATATCTAGTATATTCTATGCTATATATATATAGTGTGTTGTGTATATATATAGGTATATATATAATGTATATATGTATATGATATATATATATATATAATATATATCTATATTATATCTAATATTATATATTATATATGATAAATATATAGATATATATATATTACTTAGGATGAGCGGCTCCGTGGGATGAGTAGGATGAGCGGATTGAGGTGTGGTTTGCCTCTCAACTAAAAGTCATCAACAAACATGGTGTTGATGAAACCTAAAACTAAAACTATTGATCACTAATCGTGATTACAAGTAAGAACATATATTATGCTTTTTAGTGAAAGTTTAGAAACATCGAAAATAAATCTCGACAAGCTATAATTGATAATGTGGTTCGTCACTAATCAATAGGTTTATAATGGTCACCATGGGTAGATTAATTGATCATTAAGCATAATTGTTATGAAAACTGAATCCATTGATCACTAGCTAATATTATAAATAAAAATATGTTTGATTATTTTTCATGAAAATAAACATGAAATTGTAACAAATAATGCTTGCCTAACTACAATTGAGTGGATAGCTTACGATCGAGAAGCACATTCATCGTGGTCACCAAAGCTAGACCAGTTGATCACCAAACATAATTCTGATGATCATTGAAACTAGATCTATGGATCACTTATATCATAGAAAAACCCTTACATTATGATTTTTGATGAAAATGAAACTAAACAAACCAAAAAAAAAAAGGTCTCACCTAACTGCAAATTAAGCACATAGTTTCTGATCAACAAACAAATTTATAATGATCACCAATTGTAATTTCGCGTTCACCATATGAATGAAATATTCTACTCACATATGTGCCGATCATAGATACAATCATCAGACATATATAACTCTTATGATCACTGAAAAAATATATTCATCAGCAACTAATATCATATATAAAAACATATATTATAAATGGAATATGCAATGGATATATTTGGCGACCAATAGTCTTAGTTCCGGCGGTCAGTAGTTTTAATTTCAGCGATCATCAATATAATGTTTAGTGATTAGTTCTGAGGGACAGTCAGGTAGCAACCCCATGCGCTCATCCTACTCATCTTATGCAGATCC
>JAKOGI010001935.1:157500-160000 GCA_029747015.1 Carnegiea gigantea
TATGCTAGCTGCTTATTTAAGTTTCGATTGAGTTTCAAGTTAGGAGCTAGTAAAATCATTACAATTTTAAGAAGCGCTTATGTTGAAAAATTATGAAGAAACCTTGTTTGAATCATAGGCAAGCCAAGTATTCTAAGTTTTGAAGAGTAGTAAGCTGAGAATGATTTAAAGTTTCAATTTGCTTAAGCACCCTTCTTTGAGTATTAAAAAGATTTCAAACGAAGTAAAATTGGGCAACTGAATGAGTTTATTACGAAACTTAGTTTAAGTTATATTCTAGTTTGAATGAGTTTATTACTCTAACTTTCAGCAAGCCTCAATTACGAATCTAGTTTGATTATCACTTTATGTTTCAATAAGCTTTAATTAAGAATCTAGTTTGAATTAAACGCTAACTAAGTACCTTAAGTTCCAAATAAGTTTCGATTTACGAGTTACCAAACTTATTACGTTTATAAGAAGTTTTTAAGTTAAAAATAAAGTCGATTTATGAGTTAGCAAACTTATTACATTTATAAGAAGTTTTTAAGTTAAAAACAAAGTCGATTTACGGGTTAACAAACTTATTACATTTATAAGAAGTTTTTAAGCTAAAAACGAGGTCGATTTACGAGTTAGCGAACTTATTACGTTTACAAGAAGTCTTTAAGTTAAAAATAAAGTTGATTTACGAGTTAGCAAACTTATTACATTTATAAGAAGTTTTTAAGTTAAAAATGAGGTCTATTTACGAGTTAGCAAACTTATTACGTTTATAAGAAGTCTTTAAGTTAAAAACGAAGTCAATTTACGAGTCAGCAAACTCGTTATGTTTATAAGAAGCTTTTAAGTTAAAAACGAACTCGATTTACGAGTTAACAAAAGTTTATTTCGTTTATAAGAAGTTTTAAGTTAAAAACGAAGTCGATTTATGAGTTAACCAACTTATTACATTTATCAGAAGCTCTTAAGTTAAAAACGAAGTCGATTATCATGTCAGCAAATTTATTACGTTAATAAGAAGTTTTTTAAGTTAAAAAAGAATGAACTATAAACATTTTGAAAGGTTATGGTCGTTTTATTAAAAACTAAGATTTTAGCAAAGTAAGCAACTGAAAAAAAAAAGAGAAATGAAATATGTCTTAAAGGCTAAGAAAGTGCTAGGCGATTGGCCAGACCTTGAGGGTGGGAATTGGACGCAAAGATGGCTTGAGCTATTTTCCCAAAGGTAATTTTGGGAATTGGATGCAAAGATAGCGTGAGCTGTTAGCGGGAAGTGAACTCAAGATATGACTATCTTAGTGTGAGTTGTTCCCCATATACATTATGATGTGTGAAGCGTAAGAAAACCTTAAGGGGAACTGAACTCAAGATATGACTATCTTGGTGTGAGCTATTGCCCCACAGAGGACAATATTGAAGTTAGAGTTGCTCTGCTAAGACGCATTTTGGCCAAAAAGTTAAGTACGTATACTCCGAGGATAACGTGAGTTGTGAATGACGATTTCACTTAAGGGCAGTGCAGATCTCCCCTAACCAGCACAATAAGATGTTTTCATGTTATGAGTAAGTTCCTCATAAATAGAAAATTGGCATTTTGCCATTTTAAGCATTTTAGAAAAGAAAGATTTCTAAGCGCCATTACGAGACCATATTGAATAAGATTTGAAAAGCTTATAAGGGTAATTAGAGGACCATTATGAAAGAAGTCCTTTTAAAGAATATGAGCTTCAAGAGGTTAAATAAAGTGTTTTTAAGAAATGAAAGAAAGCTTTTAAATGTACATGTCCTGCACATATTTTATGAACGTGTCTCCAAGTGTAGTTAAATGAAGTATGGTTACATCCTAGTAATGCATCGTACATTCAAGCTTTTTAATGTGCATATTCTATGAAAGAATTTTTTTTGCCAAGTCTTTCTTACTAGTTTGGATGTTTCAAAAACTTTTAGAATGAACTATAAGCTTTAAAAAAGTTGGTGTGAATTATAAACTATTCCTAAAATATCTTGAGAGTCACTGTGTTTTCAAAAGTATGTTTGAAAGTTTCATACTTACTCTTTGTGCTTACTTGTTTACATGCTTGAACGCTAGTTAGAAAGGAAGATTGGTCATTAAGGGCCTAGGAATGAATTGAAGGACTAGTGTGAAGTATAAGGGTGGTAATCTTTCTTTGGGGGCTATGATTGTCTAATATGATAGTATTGTATAAATACGTGATATGTGACTATTATTGGCATTATTACCTGCAAATGGTTTTGGTTTTAAGGAGTAGAGAAATTCTCACTGAGCATGTGGTTACTCATCCTTTTACTTCTTCCCTTCTCCAGATTCAGTTTGAGCAGGTATAAGAGATATTTTGAAGCTGACCCATTAGAAGTCTTTTACCAGCTTTGCAAGCATTCGATGCCTACACCGTTATAAATACTTAAGTTTATTATTGTATGTGTAAGCATGTAGCCGGCTCTGTACCTGTATATGTATCATTTTGACCCTTGAGTTAGTTATTTGATTGTAAGTAAT
>JAKOGI010001936.1:5000-45063 GCA_029747015.1 Carnegiea gigantea
TTTAGCGAATAATATATGTAAAATCATGAATATTTTTAAGTCATAACTTTATTTATTTTAGCATAAGGAAATGCACGTTATCATTATTTGATTTTGAAAACATTGAAAATCAGCTAATAAAGAAGAAAGAAATTTACTTCTAGTAGGATACATGAGAATGTATGTACGTATTACAATTTATTTATAAATATTTAAAAATACTATTAGATGGTAACAGATTAATGACCTCTTTATATGTGCGATTACATTGAATTAACCAATTGTAAAATTCTTAACTTTTAAGACAGTTATTAGACGATTTAATTAGACCTGGCAAATGGGTCATTCGGTTCGGGTATGGGTTGGGTCAAGTTCGGGTTAAATGACATTTTGGGCCGTTTTGGTTTGGGTTGGGTATGGTTCGATTCGGGTCGATTTTGGGTCAACCATTTTTTGGTCAAATATGCTCGTCATGCCAAAACAAGCAACTTTGTGGAAAATTTCCGGTCGAGTATGATTCGATTTGGATCAATTCAATTTTCGGGTCCACTTTCAGGTGAGCATATTTTGGGTGTCGGGTCGAGTATAGGTTCGGGTCATTCGGTTCGGGTTTCGGGTCTCGAGTCAGTTTTGCCAGGTCTAAATTTAATCAATAGATGTTGAATATTGAGTTCATCTTGGATATAATCATCTCGTGTAAAAGAGTTATGACTCATTATTAAATTGTTTTAGCATGAACGAGCATTCCAACCAAAAAAAGGAGAAAAACCTCAAAAACAAGTAGCATTTGAGATTTTTCAATTTTATTCGAAATTAGAGCTAGTTATTTTAATAATTTTTAAAAGAAAATTTGATCTATAGAAATAAAAAAAGTTATAGGATGCTTTGCATATTAGCAATTCGCCTTTTATTTTACTTCTCCATTTAGATTATTAGAGTTTGCATCTCACTCTATAATTTTCAGGTGATATAGTGGCTTAGCTGACCCAAAATTAAACGTTAGAGGCGGATATGACCCATTTTCAATTTTAGTAGCCTATATAGCTATAATAGGCAATTAATGTTAGTGGCTTGTATGATCTTTATTGATTAATATTTTTTAAAAGTTTGAGAAGAGTAGAGGTACTAAATGGTTAATTTACTTAAGAAGCACCCAAGTTGAATCGGACATTTCAAGGTACTGAATCTGTGTGTTACACGAATATTTTGGGAATTAAATATACCTTGGACAATTAAATATAGTCTTGCAACAAGTTACAGTTTTGCTAGAAACATAAAAATATATATTACTACATAAGTAAAAAAAATGTTAATTTTGGATGGAATAAAGCTATTCACATTACATATAATGGATTGAAAAATAACGTTTAATGAATTGGTCCATTTGTCCCCCCCCCCCCCAAACAAAGGATTAGCATGATCCATTTGATTGATTTAGCTGGCAAATTAAATGAGTTATTACTTGCATTAAATCATAACTAGGATGCTTTTTCAGTTTTATTTATAGTAATATGTATGTAAAATAATAAATCGTCTAATATTTATGTGATTTTATGAAAATTTTTTAAAGCTTTTTCTTTTAAATTAATGGTTTTTTCTTTTGGCAATTCTATTACCTTAACTTACATTAATATTTTTCGTCCTCTCCATAGTTTTTTTTTAATTTATAATTATGTGAATATCCACTACAATCACATGTACCCAAAATGGAGAAAAAAAACTTTCAAATTGTGAAGCATAATAAGTTAAAATCATAGGTACATTTTCTCAGTATGATCATAATAACATCATAATGTCAGAATCTTTATTAGATGAATGTATACTTGGACAACATAATATCACATATTCTTATTCATGTAATAAATATCTTTACTGTACATTAATTGTTCATACGATTGATTTACTTAGATAGTATAATGCCAAAATCTTTCTATTTGATAAAAAATATAATGCATAATTTTTGGTATAATGTAGTATTAAAATATAACAAGTTTCCTTCTAATATCTTCTCATAATAAGGATGGATTTTTTAAGAGTGACATTTGTACGAAGATTAGGAGGATTTGTTTTGTTTCTTATACCCATGCGATACATGAAAAAACTTTGAGTTTTTCTAATTGTTACAACAATATGTAAAAAGTACAATAAATTACATTCGTTACTTACATAATTTGTGGAAAAATGATTTGAGCCTTTATAAAAAAAAGAATAGTTTTTTTTTAAAAAATTTAAGTGGAATGCCCCGCTTACAGGATTATTTGTGGACAAAAAAAAAAAGATAAATTAATTTAAAATATGTTAAACTAATTGTGGATTTTCCACTTGTTTTTTTAAGGTTAACTGGGTAGTGTGTACAAAAGTTTAACGTGACTCGTGATTTATTTAGTATTCATGTAATAAGTTATTTATGGTAAGACCATATTATTGGTGTTGTATTAGCTATTATTATTATTATTGTAATTGTTGTTGTTGTTGCTACTATTATAGTAGTTGTAGTGATGGTGGTGGTGGTGATGGTGATGGTGGCAGTAGTAATAATAATAATAGAAATCAGAATTCTGTTATGATTTCTTATTAATTGTGTATTTATAGTGAATATGATCCATAACTATCATCATAATATATCTAATATAGCTCTAATATTGCATATTTATAATAGTGAAGACCTTTTATTATTTAATATTTTTTTAAAATAATAATTTATGTGGCTTGAAGTTAGGTTTGTAACTAGATTTGTGTTCTATCTTCTTAATGGCAACATCCATCTAAATTTTAGAACATGAAAATAGAGGGGAAAAAAGTTATTGGTTTGTGTAGTTGGAATTATATTTTACATACACAGAAACAAAATATTTAAACATTTCAAAGAAGTCAAACATACTAACTTGTTTAAAGAAATCAGTCATACTAGTATGAGAAGATATAAACCTCTTAGGGTGTGTTTGATAGGAGGAAAAATCATTTTTTCAGAAAATCATTTTCCGTGGAAAATATTTTTCCAAGAAAAATGATTTTCTACTTACATTTTTTGCTGTTTGGCGGTAGGGGTGAAAATAATTTTCTTTACACTTCATTTTCTGGTGGTTGGTAGAATGAAAAACCATTTTTAAGACAATCATTTTTAATTATTTGCTACTAATAAGCTAAGTTAATAGATAATAAGTTAACTTGATCATCAAACAGGCCTTACAAATTCATAATAATATTTTTTTTCCTTAGGCAAAGAAGGGGAGAAGAAAAGGGGTTCATAGAGAGAGAGAGAGAGAGAGAGGGAGAGCAAACTCTACCCTAAACCATGGCTATTCTGAAAATGTGAGAGGTAAGGGGGAAGCAGAGAATGAGATAAAGGAGAAGCAAAGAAAGAGAACGAAAATCGGGCTTGAAACTGAAATATCAGATAGTTGAAAAATTATTTTCCCCACTTTTTTAAAGGAAAATAATTTCCTTCCTATGAGCTAAAATGATTTTCCTTTAAAAATGATTTTTCCCTTCAACTTTTACCAAACAGCGTAAAATAAAAAAATCGTTTTTCGGAAAAATAATTTTCCTTCCTACCAAATACACCCTTAATAAATGCACTTAATTCTCCAATTTGCATGTGGTTGCCATTCCTCCCCAAAAAAATCTCGAAGATAAGGCGGTGCCCCAAAGTGTCTGATGTAATATATGGGCACTTGTTAGGAGTGACAAAAGTACTTTGCTGTTAAAATTCGATGCCAGTACGGAGTCGGATTGGAATTTGGACCCACTGTGTCTGATGAATTATACCAAATAAAACTAACGCGCTAAAGCCTGCAAGGCAAGTCAATCAAATTGATAAAAAAAGTGAAATAAAAATAATTTCTTGAGAGTGGGATTTGAAACACGCCATTTTGGACCAGAATCTTAATCCAGCACCTCAGCCCAACTCGGCCATCTCAACGATGTTGCACATTTTTGCTGATAATATTTTCTATTATCCCTTCTTGTGAGGCCGAACTGCGTCCGACAGAGTTTTAAGGAGAGTTATACTATAAAAATGGAGAGGGAGTGAGATATTGAAGTATTGTTTTTAATGATCCATCAGTATTTTGCAGACACCTGGTGCTAAGACAGATGACCTAACTTATGATATTAGTGACGTGATCACGTGAAGATTGTATCATGCAGAAGACTAGACAAAAAAGCACAAACAATAGACACTGAGTAACTATTGATCACAATAGGATGTACTCCCAACTCCCAATGTAACCAGGTGAGTTCGTTTTTGTAGGGTTCTCGATGATTTAAATTTAGGTAAGTTTACCTCTGTAAGTATTATTGTCCATAAATATATTGAATTCTAACGGACCACAAAAGAAAAATTTAGAAAACATTTTGCAGTTGAAAATGTTTAAGAGATCCAACCATAATCTATATGTCTATCTATCTATATATTATATATAAAATTGAGTGATAGCATAAGAACTCGACATGTAGATAGGTTAGGTGGCGATTGAGATTGAGATGGCAAATTGTTATTGGCTTACTCTATCATTCATTTACTACTAATGTAAACCCGTGCTATGCACGGTGCATGATGAAATAAACTTTTGGAATATATGTATTATTGAAAAAATAAAAAATCATCATTACATATATAATTAATATTATAACTTAGAAAAGGTAGAACGATAACTCGTTAGTCAAAAAAATAAAAAGTTATCAACTTCATATGTAGCAATTGAGATTAATAATGTACAAACATATGATTATGGGTTCATGATTTTCTTTTAAAATATTTGGAAATTATTTGAATGTCCTACCCAGATATTCGGTCCCAAACACTCTGAAAATTGGAATCAATAGAATGAAAAGGGCAATCACGCACCCTTCCCCTCCCTTCCCCCTGTCTGCTTTGATCAATTATGAAATTGAGATCAATAGAATTGAAAGCATAATCATTGCTAACATGTAAAGGAACCTTAAAGTTCTTCACCTACATGTTGGAATTTAAAATTTAAAAAAAAATGGTTAGTTTATAAATGATTATGAGGCCCCCATAGCGAGATTTTTTTTAAAGGGTCGATGGTTCCCTACATTGGGAGGCTTGGTTGCTTATTGGTGAAGGATCAAGTGGAGTTGAAGATATTCACGGTTCACCTATATATTGTAGCTAGAAAGTGAAAAATCCAAAACTGGATCAATATAATCATTCAATGTAATACACTATTAGGAAGGCATTATAGTGAGACATATAGTTAATACAACTATGATTTACCTGAGATTGAAATAGTAAACCCTGAATCCCTCATGTGCACAAGATAGGAGAATGGAATATATTTCAAACACCTAAAGTATACATGAAGTCAAAATTTATCAATGTTCAGATCTTATATTTGACAGATTGAAAAATCTACCAAATATATTTGATTTTCATGATTCAGCTATGTGCTACAAGTTAGAAGTGGGAAATCTGAAAGTTGGAGAACAACTAACCAATGAAATTCTAGTAGGAGGTCAACAGAGTGAGATATAAAGTTGTGTAATTATTTACTTGAGATTAACGTGCTTAAACCTTAGATCTCTATTGTGTGCATGATTTTGGCAAAAATTTATGTCAAACATCGATAGTACACATGCATAGGTATCGATTTATCAAGCTTTTGATAAATTGGAACACTAATTTATCCTGCATGATCTTATCTTGTTTTATGATTGTAGATTTCTAATCGTTGGAGGACTAATGAAGGAGACTATTGTGTATATTGAAATGCGATTAGAGTTGATAGCAAAAAGGTCCATCACAGTGAGAGTGGTGAATTTATAGGTGCAGTTTTTGTGTCTCGCTAGGTGATATTGACATAGCGTAGATGCAATGAAATTGTAAGATTTTTTTTTGCTTGTAATTATTATACATATCCACGTAGCTATCTCTAAGTAACTAAGAGTTCAAATTCTTTCTGAAGTGGGATTCTTTGATCGCTGACAACAGTTTCGTCGACTTAGAAAAATCTACCTACATAACCTCAATCTTCATCTTACTTGGAATACAATAATAAGGCGACTAATTTTACCAAGTAATAATTCTATCAAAAAAGAAAAAATAGATCAAGTGATAAGATTATTCAAAAATTGAACGGTAAACTAAGCAGAATCCTATTAGAAATGGGACACCCCAAAATCTTGTATGAATTGTGCAGTTCAACTCATGTTGAAGTTTTTCCCCCCATAAATTCAAAATTAGTAAAATAAAAGATGACCAACTAGTTATTAGGGAAAAATAATTGATATCTAACTGAAAACCTAAAATTAAAAAAAAGTCAAATAAAAAATAAACTGAATCATGCAGGATTATTTGCTTCCCCCCTCCCCCAATGATTGATAAGGTTATCATCTATCATTTGTTACATATATAACAAAAATAATGGTATTTTAAATAATAATAATAAAGGTATTTTTTTTTTTTTTTGGAGAAGATACGCTTATTTAAAGATATAGAATCAGTAACTTAGATTTAATATGTCACTACCCCTTAGATAATAGGATTATCATATATCTTTTATCACATATTTAATTAAATTATGGGTGTTTTAAAATAATAATAATAATAAGGGCATGTTTTTATGGAGGAGGTACCTTTTTTAAGATACATAATCGAATGCTTAGGTTTAATAGATGACTATTTTTTATGACTGATATTACATCAAGCCTCGCAAAATCACTCCTCTAGAAGCATTTTAGGATTTCCTATAGCTTATCACGTTCTTTTAATTGCTTGGAATTTTTTAGATAAAAAGATTATGATGTATCCTTTATCACATATAATCGAAATTATGAAAAATATTTTTAAAAATAAAATTATGAATGAGTTTTTTACTTGGATAGAGTAGTTTTTTTAAGCTTTAAAATCTACTGTTTATATTTAATGAATAAATATAACTGCCTCATTTTATTTTTCCTCGATAATTGAATTATCATTCATTTTTTATTATGTGTATCCGAAATTATGGAGGATTTTTTAAAATAAAAATAAAGGGATATCTTAACTTTAAAATCGATGGCTTAGATAATAATTTTTATGGTTGAGATTACACCAAATCCAACAAATCACTCTCATTGTAGCATTTTACGGTTTGGTTGCTATTAAGTATTAACATAATAGATAGAGTTGACCAATATAAAGAAATACAAATAATAAAAATTCTATTTTTAGAAATTTTTGTATTTAATTTTTGAGCTATAATGTATTATCATGTATCCTTTATCAAATATAAATGAAATTATGAGTGATTTTTTAAAAAAATAAAAATTATAAATAGGTATTTTTACTTAGATAAAGTGGTTTTTTAAAACTAAAATCTACAGTTTAGATTTAATGAATAAATATAATTGCTTAATTTTTTCTATAGGTAGTTGGATTATCATCTATCTTTTATCATTTATATCTGAAATCAAGGAGGATTTTTAAAATGAAATACAGAGGTATCTTAACTTTAAAATCGACGGTTTAGAATTAATGCATAAATAATTTTTATAGTTAAGACTATACCAAATCACACAAATCACTCTCGTTGCACTATTCTTGAATTTTGTAAAAATTTCTATATAATAACATAGAAAAGTAACTTCATTAATCAAAATCATACATAAAAATTGTCCTTCGTTATAAATATGACTTTATACTATAATACCTCACTTAAAAAGAACATATGTTGAATAAATTTTTTTTGTGTTTTAAAGATTCAACTGGTTGAAGCCACTTTACATTACCTACCATCAAATTTTAAAAAAAAAAATAATCGTCATCATCAATATCATTTTCTTGACGTGGACCCCTGACGTAGCTCAAAATACAACCCCAAAAGGTACCTTCCAATATGGACGGTCCATCTCTATTTAAACCGGAGCCATTTTCTATCTCCTTGTCTCTCTCCAAATCTATAAGCCCAGCGACTGAATTATGTGTGTCCTTTATCACATATAAACGAAATCATGATAAAAATTTTTAAACATAAAAATTATAAATGAGTATTTTACTTGGATGAGTTAGTGTTTTTTAACTTTAAAATCTACAATTTATATTTAAGAAGTAAATATAACTGCCTCATTTTATTTTTCCTCGATAATTGAATTATCATCTATCTTTTATTATGTGTATCTGAAATCATAGAGGATTTTTTAAATAAAAATAAATGGATATCTTAACTTTAAAATCGATGGTTTAGATTTAATGCATAAATAATATTTATAGTTAAGATTACACTAAATTTCGTAAATCACTCTCGTTATACCATTCTAGGGTTTTTTAAAGATTGCTATTATAATAGTATTGATAAAATTTATTAGTAATTTTAGTCATATTAAAAATTTGCATTACTAAATGCATTTATATTCACAAAACTATTTGAGTGCATATGGTAGGAATGAAACATACGTCAATCACAAAACTATTTTGGGTACAAATGGTACGAATGAAACGTATGCCAATCTATTTGGAAGTTTTTTTTTTTTTTTTTGGGGACCCATCTTTTGACGTTATTTACACTTATATCTTGATCTAGTTTATACAAAATTGATTATAATAATTTCAAATTTTTATAACCGAATCATAAACAACTCTATAAGAACTTCATTTAGAAAAAGAAAATCATTGCCGCAAAAGAAACTTTTTAACAATTTTACTTGTGTATACATATATCACCATGATTGTCTCACTAATGAATTCGATTTAGGATATAAGGTATAATTTATTAATAAAATTTACAACTAAAATAATTAACGTCAGCATTTTTCAACAAATATTTCAAAGAAATCTATATTTATTTTCCAAATTCTTCCACACAATTTAAAATTAATATTTTTATCAAAAAATTAATTTTTTGTTGAGCTAATTTTATTAATTTCTCTAATTTTACTTTCAATTTTTAATCTACTTGTAATTCCTTTGATACTTTTGCATTTGTTTCTACTCAATCTCTAGGGTTGATAACATATTTATCGCTAATATATATGTTAAAAAATAAAGTATATGACAAATTTACGCCAAAAAATGTACATAAATAGGATGTGAGAGCACATACTTTCAAGTATATATAATAATTTTCCATCCAAACTTGCCTTAAAACATTATGCAATATACTTAACTGGCGAAATTTAATTATATCAATTGGATTATTGACAATTATTTAATGAGTTTGCAAATATTGTTTGAAACTAACGGGTTTCGTGACTGTCAGCATTTGCCTACATAATTGTAAGTAGTTCCTTTTCCTAGCCAGTGTACGGCCACCTAAATCTTATTTTTCTTATAAAAGCTAAATGCGGAGCATTGTGTTGTTTTGTGTGCAAAATGGCATTTGTGAAGGCAACATTGTAAGCTCTTTAAGAGTATGAATTGGCAATTATTTATTTATTTTTTTAGATAAGAAACGGGGTAAACTTATATTAACTGACTATCGAGATAGTTACAAATATCAATTGAAACTAACTCCATGATGGGAGCCGCGACCTCCTCAACCCAGATCTGGGGGCCGGACTAGAGTGGTTGGAGGTGGGCGGGCTCATGTGCCACCCTGTTCCCACCCCGCTTGATACAATTCCGTGCAACGTAAGAACAACTAGTGCTAATTATTTTGAGAATCTCAGAAATAAAAAAACCAAGGATCGAGCAAGGTTCAGTCTTCTTACGCAATTTAGAAATAGCTAAAAGGGAATCCCCTTCAATAACCAAGCTAGAGAACCCTGCTAACAGAGCTTGTTGGATACCAAAGAGATAGGCTTCCGCCTCTGTGACCTCAAGGCATCCCGCCAATAAGACATCACCTAGCGAATCCCTGACGACAAAGCCAAGGCTGCATCCCCATTCAACTAGACAGCATGCGTTAAAATTTAGCTTCCATAAACCCGAAGGTGGAGGGGCCCATTTCACAGCTTGCAAAGCCGGGGAGGGTCAGGGGGAAAGCTTGGCCTCACGGAAGCCTCGTACGAATGCTATGGCTCATTGGGCTAAGCGATCATATGATCGATTAGGGTTGCTAAAGATAAAGCGGTTACGGGAGTTCCATACCTCCCCAAGGATAGCCAGGAAGTCAGCTGCGTCATCTGGTCCCCAAGATTCATGCACCTGCAGGAGACTATCAAAGATCGAGGAATAGCGCATGTCCCAGACCTCTGGCGGAAAAGGGCTTGCTTCCCAAATTGCCGTGGCTAGAGGACACTCAAGGAGGGCATGGGTCACTGAGTCCTCGAGGGCACCACAAATGCTGCAGTTCATATTATAATCTTTAATATGCTTGGCAATATTACTGCAAGTAGCAAGTGCACCAACACACATCTTCCACCCAAAAGACTTAATCCAAGGGGGAAGATTTAGAGCACAAAGCAGTTTTCACGAATTAGGGGTAGTGTGAGAACTAGCTGATGCATTGGAGGATCCTTTAAGGGTTTGTACGAGGTGATAGGCAGAGCGAACAGTGAACTCTCCGTCCGCTGAGAAGTGCCAAATGAATTTATCACACGGTCATGAGTGGCAAAGAGGGATGTTTAGGATTTCCTCAGTAGTGCATGGTAAGAAGGAGGTTCTGATAATATCTTCTTTCCAACTGCGAAGATCAAAGTCAATTAGGTCAGCTACTTTCTATGAGGGGGATCCATCATCTGGCTATTGGATTGGTCTGAAAGAGAAAGGACGAGGTAGCCATGGGTCATCCCAAACTGAGACACTGTGTCCATTACCAATAAGCTAGCGTGATCTTTTTGAGGATAAGGTCGTTCACAGTTAAGATGCTGTGCCATGTAAAAGAGGGTCTAGCGCCTAAGTTCGCGGCTAGGATGGATGAACTTGGGAAATATTTGGCATGAAGGACGCAGCTAACCAAGGAGCTCGAAAATTTGAGAAGCTGCCAAAACTTTTTGGCGAGCAATGTATCATTAAAGGCCTCAAGATCTCGAAAGCCCAGGCCCCTATCCTCCTTTTTGTCCTGTAGTTTCCCCAAACTGACCCAGTGTATCTTTTTCCTCTGCTGGGTGTGGCCCGACCAAAAGTTGTTAATCGAGGATTGGATCGAGGAGCATAAGTCCTTGGGTAATTTAAATACACGCATGGTGCAGGTAGGAATTGCTTGGGCAACCGCCTTTATTAGCACTTCCCCACCCACCCAGGAGACTAGCTGGTTCATCCAAGACGACAGATGCTTGCAGATTCTGTCTTTAATAAATAGGAAGGTCTCTTCTTTTTCCTGCCGACAAAGGTGGGAAGACCAAGATATTTGTCGTGGGACAAGACCTCCTTGATGCCGAGACAATTCACAATGTCTTCTCGCCAGGTAACTTGGACACCTTTAGAGAAGACTACATTGGTTTTTTCAAGGTTTACTTTTTGTCCCAAGGCTTTCTCATAGTGGGACAGGATGTCCTGGATCATTAATGCCTGATCATAGGAAGCTTTGCAAAATAGAATGGAGTCATCAGCGAATAAGAGGCGGGATACGGTTGGACCTCCTGAACAAACTCGCAGACTGGAGAGGGCTTTCGCTTCCATTGTGTAGGAGATAAGCGAGGAAAGTCCTTCAGCGCATATCAAAAAGAGGAAAGGAGAGATAGGGTCTCCTTATCTAATGCCCCTGGCTGGCGTAGCCAGTCCAACTGGAGTACCGTTGATGATGAACGAGAATGAGGCAGAGCAGATGCAGCGCATGACCAAGAGCACCCAGTTTGGGGCAAAACCCAATTTAGGCATCATTTTTTCCAGAAACACCTACTCGACCCTATCAAAGGCTTTGCTCATGTCCAGCTTAATCGCCAATGCCCCGTTTGGCCCATTATGGCCATACATATAGTGGAAGAGCTCGTAGGCTATTAGGATATTATCTGTGACTAATCTGCCTGATGTAAATGCGCTCTGGTTGTCGGAGATAACATTCAGGAGGAGCTTTTTGAAGCAGTTGGAGATCATCTTCGTAATAATTTTATAAATAACATTGCAAAAACTGATGGGTCGGAAGTCAGACATGTTAGTAGGGTTTCGTTTCTTCAGGATGAGGGCTACATTAGTGTGATTGAATGATGGGGGGAGGGCAGCCCCTTCTAGAATTTCTAGCGTAGCCTTTGTGACATCCTCGCCTATAATATCCTAGAAATGTTGGTAAAAGAATGGGTTTAACCCTTCCGATCCTGGTGCCTTTGATGGATGCATTTGGAAAACCACCTTTCTGACTTCCTCTACAGAATAGGGAGCCATTAGTGAGGTGTTCATGCCAACATTCTTTGGGTTGTACATGTTACATCACATTATTGAGGTCAGCCAGCGCGGACAAAAAGAAGAGCTTGTTGAAGAAGTTGGTGATGATGTCTGCAATGTCATCAGGGCTCATTTTTTCGATTCCGACCTCATCCACAAGACATGAAATATGATTCGTGACTCGCCTTGCTGATGCTCTAGCATGAAACCATCTTTATTTAGGGTCTCCATGTTCGTATGAAATCAATCCTGGATCATTGGAGCCAAAGGATATCCTCTTGCCATCGAAGAAGGCTAATTTTGGAGAGAATATCATCCCATTGTTGAATGTCACGTGTGCCTTTGAGGGATAATTCAAGATCACGAATCCTACGCTGGACATGCCCGAATTCCATAGAGTTCTAAGCTGAAAGGTCTGAGGCACATCTTTTGATGCTTCGTTCCACGTCAAGGGTTGAGGATAGTGTTCCCGAGTGGTTCCAAGCTCGTTTAACACCTCACCATACCCTTCATGGAGAGCCCACATATTCTCAAATTTGAAGCTTCGTTTGGTGCTTCTTTTACTAGTTTCTTGGCGTCCTCCTTTAAGCCTGAGATGAATAGGGAGATGGTTGGAGATCTTTGCATTAATATGGAAGACTTTCGCTTCCGGCAACAACAAGGACCACTTTAGTGATGCCGTGAAATAATCTAGTCACTCTTCTACCGATTGAGCACCGTCCCACTTGTTCCACCAAGTGAATTCATAGCCCACATAACCGAGGTCGTGCAAGTTGTATGCTGAGAATGTGTCACGGAAATGGTCAAGGATAGCTTGCAGCTTTTCAAGCCCACCCTTTTTTTCGAAGTTATAAAAGATTTCGTTGATGTCTCCACCTAGTAACCATGGTAGATCATAACAACCATGGAGGTTTGAGATGAGGTCACAAGTCTTGGTCTTATGCTGTGAGTCTGGGTTAGCCGTATAAACTAGTAAAGCACCATTCTTATGAGCCTCCCAAATCACGTATCATCACATCAACTTGGTGTAACGGAATGGTGAGTAAACTGACATTGAGGCCTTTTTTCTAGAGCAAGGCTACTCCTCTAGATTGTCCTCTAGCGTCAACGATGACCCCTTCGTAGTCTTTCATCTTTTTGTTGACATTCTCCATTTCAGAGGCACTATTAATTTCGTAGAGGAAAACTAAGCTCGGTGATTGTCTCCGTATGAAGTTACGGAGTTTACTAACTGCCTCCGGGTCACCGAGCCCGCGGCAGTTGAGACATATGATACTCATTGCTCCCAGCGAGGTTGCCTGGCAGCCCCCACCGATTCACTGGGCATTGGGGTTTCTGCATCCTCACTTAACAGTCTAGCCTTACGTTCGCCACTCACACCTTTACCCCTGTTAATAAGTTTACGCTTGAAGGCCTCGTTCCAAGGTTACAAGGGTAGTGTGTCGTCGACCATCATGTTATCAGAAGCGGTCGTACCTTTGCCAAGACTGAGACTAGATGAGGGGGGCTGGCTATCAAGGGGGGCTTTAAAGAGCAACTTTTGCTTGAGCTTGTTAGAGGAGCTGCCATGCCGACAGGCAAGAAAGAGGCATTTCTTCTCCTATTTTTGTGCCTCTGTATTGCGCGATAGGCTTGATTGGGGAACCATGATGCCAATCCCCATATGGGAGATTCGAGTGCTCATCTACCTCCTTAGCCTCATCATAGATTGACAAAGTATGGCCGAGTCGACTGCAACCGTAGCAAAATTCGGCAGCTTGACGTATTTAAAAGAGATCTATATAGGCTTACCTCTCATCATCACCTTCATGCCTCAATGAAGCGGCTTCATGACATCGATGTTGACTTAGAAATTTATGGATTTATCGACTGCACAGAATTGTTTAGATTCATCGCAACTAATGAACGCGCTCAGATTGTCTCCCAGTATTTCGGCGAAGGTTGAGGTCTATCTGATTGGTGGACATCGATGGCTTTCACCCAGAATCTGGCTTGGGTGAATTGCACTTCCGAGGGTTGCTTATATTCGATGATTGTTCTTAGGAGAAGGATGTTGCTGTCAAATGCCCACAGGCTTTCGTTCAAAACATTATCCCTGTCAGCTAGTGAAAAAAATTGAAAAGCGAATAGGTTCTTGTCTAGATCATGTATGACCACTCCTCTTGACGGTTTCCAGACATTCTTGAAAACTGTCTTCATGGCATTCCCATTGAAGTAGCCCTCAGTATGTAATTTGCCCCAAAGACATAGTGGGATTTGTTCAGATCGTTTGTCTACTATTTCATCCTCGCATTCGAATATAGCGTCTTTCTCAGCAGTAAGGGACAACTGCTTCCACGCTTCTTCAATACCGGTTTCCATTTCAAAGTAGTTAACCCTAGAATTAATTACGAAGGATGAAGACATATGCACTAAGAACAAGTAATTAATCACAGAATTGGCCAAGACACTACGCTTTGTGCTAAGTGAGGGGGAGAATAGCCAAATTAGTTGGCGATCCAGGCCTATAGGGAGGTGAACCAGAGCCTCATGACTAAGTCAAAGGTGAAGAGCTCTCACTGGACTTCAGCGACGGCTGCACTTAGGTCAGGGAGAGGAAACTTGTATGTTCTTGTTGTTATTGTGATGGCAGTTATTTAAATTTTACCATAATGTGCTTTCATTTTTCATATGTTAAGTATATTTTGAGATTTTTGGTAAGTGTTTTATCTCAAAAGTTCTCTTTCTACATTCAAATTTAATACAATCAATTGTTGTCTTTTGAGGAAATGGTACTACATTAATCTTTACCATTGTAATGAAAATGTTTCTGTTTAAAAAGTTAGAATTAAGAACATTTTACTTAAAGCTATGTATATTCCTATTCTCACTAGGCTCTCTCTTTCTCCTGCTTAATTTGTGTACTTGCAAAGTTGTAATACACTTTGGTCTAAGTCTGTATGTTTTATATGTCACCATTTGTGTTATGTCGATTTGTGCCAATGCATTTTTTTGTATAAATGCTTTTTTCTTGTGATGCATGTATAAATATTAATGTTATTTCTATCAGTAAAAATATAGATCATGTAGTATTACCTCATTTTAGTATCAAGAGAAAACTAAAAAAACACTAAAGAGATAAATAAAATTCAAATATTACCAATGGCTAGTTTTCATTTTGCACTTGAACTTATTTGTCAAGCCCCCCCCCCCCAAATGTCTAGATGCATTCAACTGAGTTAGTGTTTGACTATATTAATCATTCAAGAAAGAAGTATCTTTTTTGTCAAATTAATGCAAAGTTCATCTTATGTAACTATTTTATTCTTATGATTTTACATATATTAATCGCTCACAGAACTACAAGAAATACTCTTTTTTTAGGATTATTTTTATTTTAAGACAATTGATGAGATGTAATAGAATTAGATTTGTGTAACGTATTTTCTTATTTCTTATATCTACACAAGATCTTATAAGTATTAAGATTGTAAGATATTGTAAATGCAAGAAATATGTACTTATAATGAATCCAAGATATTACAATTTCTATGTTTACATTTTGGATAAAAACACATGCATATTGAACAAGTCCATGTGAAATACAGGTTTAGAACTAGTCTATATTATAATTATAAATTTTATAAATACATCTAAAATTGAATGCTTCCATATGCACTTGGCAAGTGGCGCATCTTTACTGGTTGTATGATGATGAAGAGATTATTAATGATGAATACTAAGGATTTTCACAGTGCAAATGATAACATGAAAAAGAAAATATAACATATACCATTCCATTATCAACAATTAATTACTAATCACTCATGGATTTGAGTTAGAAAGCAATTACTAATCAAATTAATGAAGCTTTTTATTCTCCGCCTTCTTAAATTACATACGAACATTTCATAAAAGAATATTATATGTCAAAAGTATACATATTAGATTCTAATCTTATTCTTAATTAAAATGAATAGCAACATAAAATTTAATATACATTTTAAATATAAAATATTGGAAAAAGAATTTGCTATGCACTCCATAACCATTTCTAAGTCACCTTGTTCCTTGTGTGACTAATTAGGAATTCATATGTGATAAAATTAATTATATGATTAAATAATTACTGAAATAATTAATTAATAAATGTCATCATCAACTCTCATTTTTTAAAAGAATCATCAAAATAAATATGAATGCTCAATTCCAAAATTAATTCTCACAACAATGACAACTCATAATCAATAAACATGTAAAAGAATTAGGAAAAAATTAGCCTTTGACTTGAAAGTCATTCCTTTGATTTTTTATTAATCACAAATTCCTACAATAAAATCCACAAATTTAACTGCATAAGTCAATAATAAGTTTAAAAAAATATATAAATGTCATTATAAATCTTTCGCTTCATGCCCAGTCATGTCTCCTAACACAAGTCCATATGAAAAAAATTTTAAAACTCATAATAATTCTTATTCTTTTTATTTACAATAAAATATGCTCCAATTTTATTTACTATATAAAAATTGTATAGACTGTATATATGTTTTTTATTTTTAACCTGAAATTTGATATATTTTTTGAAATGCATATAAGCAATTAAATTGAACCATTTGATGTTTAAAGGCCACAACTAATTATTGATGCAACATTTCATATTGGAGTTATACATTCCATTTCAAACAAATTCTCACAAGCATAGCAAATTATCAAATCAATGACTATGAGACACAAAAAATGAGGCTCCTTATGGAAGCAATTCAAGGGTTTTCAATAATAACACATCAGCTAATGTATGTGTATAATTTCGTTATTTTCAATATTAGAAAGTAAACCTTTATGTAATTAGCCCTTGAACACATGACCAAAAGATAACATCATTTGTAAAGAATAATAATGCTTCTGTATAATGCTAATAACAATAAAAGTACCCTACTAATTTTAAAAATTCTTAATTACATTTTAAAGAAATGTTTTGTTTCGAGTGTTTTCGTTGCTTATGATCATCTTTCTGACAAATGTTTGAATTGAGATAGTACTTTCAAGTCCTTCAATTATGTATTGCTATTTTTTTTTTTTTCAAGTACACTCTTCCACCTACTCTTTTTCCTAAGGAACTAATGTAGCGTTTGGTTGAAAGTAATGCAATTACTATGCAATAAAATCAATCATGTAATGAAATTGCTAGTGTAATGGAATGGGGTAATAATTCCATTACAATGTTTAGTTACAAAGTTTTTACAAGTGTAATAGAATGAATTCATCTACAAAGAATACTTAATTTTACACGTGATGTGAATTACTTGCAATTCAATTCGCATTTATTTTTGCCTATTTTAATTATTTGTAGCTTTGTTGATAACATTCATCAAATATCTTATCATCATGATTACGATGTTTCACATAAGACTTATTTCACTCTATTTTTTCTAGATGATAATAATGTAATATTGTTCAAGTTTATCAAGTAGAGATAAGATGATGATGATGACGATGGCGTGAGAAAGAGAGAGAGAGACATGATGTCTAGAACATACAAAAGTACAGTTACAATAATACGATCATGGTCTAGGTTAAACTTTATCTAATATGGAGAGGAGAGAAGGGGGTGAGTGGGGCTTCAAATGTTTAAAAAAATGGTGTCAAAGTAATAGTAGAGGGGAAGCAGAGAAGAGACAATGGAGAGAAGAGAGAGAAAGTTTCCAAATATAATAGCTTATAGTTGGATAGACTTTGATTCAAAGATGTGCAATCACAATTGTTTAGGAAAAGTCAAGTAATTGTAATTGCATAGATTGAAGTAAATGTGATTACAATACGATCTTGATTACATTCCTTAAGGATAATCAAACATAGTAATGGAATCACCATTACCATTTTGACTACATTATCACTTCGATGGCATAGAACCAAACAAGCCATAACAGTCTTTAAAAGAAATACAAATATCAAATAATATGTTTACAGCTGACTGTACTAATTTCATAAACGTATTATTATTTATAAATCTAATCAAACCGTGCCACACATGAGTGTAGGACTAGTAAATACTAATATCCAATAACATTATACATTGAATAAAGATAACGTGGTACAACAAATAATAATAGCTTAGATAATAACAATATACCAAGATCACAGTACTGCTACCAGGGAAAAGGGTAGAAAATGTAGGATAAATAATAATCACAACGACACATCAACATTCCTTATGGGTAAAAGAACCAAAAGAAGACAAGCGTCAAATTGCCTCTTGTCTGTAATCTTAATCCTAAAGCTTCACAGATTAACTAGCATTTCTTTTCGCTCATTCTTTTTTGCATTTTTGCAGTTTTTAAAATTTTACAACTTTTTAAAACAAAAATTCGAAGACAGGGAGAAAGGCACTATAAGGGTACACATCTTGTAATTGGCGTTTCCCTTGTGCCTTGTTTGGTTTGATATAATTAAAGCGATAATGCAATTAACAATGCTGTAGGCACTAAAAATTTAATAATAAGTGTCATGCAATAAATACATATAAATTGATTATTTTGGCTGAGCCTATTTAATTAATTTATTGCGTTGAATCGACTATCAAGTCATGACTCAAACGACTACTAAGTCAACAGTCAAATTGACTATTAAATTGCTAGTCAAATGGACTAATAAGTCAAATGCCCAATTAACGACCCAAGAAGGTAAACAAGGCGCAAACCCTAGTAAGGGGAGGGGGATTCTTTCCCTATAAATAGAGCACTACTTCCTCCTACTCGAAAAAAAAGATGGATTCACTCTGAGAGCATTCAGGAGAAATCATAAGAGCTCAAGACGTCTCTCTGGCAGAAGACAACAAGCATCTCAAATATGTGCCGTCTACGCGTGGAGATTTAGGCTCATATCCTGACTGAGATTAAGCCTCTTAGGCCCTCTCTCAGGATCAAATTCATTCAAATTCACTCTGAAGGTGTTTTGAAGACTCAAGGGGCTAATTTTTCTGAAGGAAGACAATAAGCATAATTAAAGCACATGCCGTCTACCAACGAAGATCAAAGCAAGCTCGTCTTGATTGAGATCAAGCCTCTTAGGCCCTCTCTGAGGATCAAATTCGTTCAAATTCACTCTGAAGGCATTCTGAAGACTCAAGGGGCTAATTTCTCTGAAGGAAGACAACAAGCACAATCAAAGCACATGCCATCTACCATCGAAGATCAAAGAAAGCTCGTCTTAATTGACATCAAGCCTCTTAGGCCCTCTCTCAAGATCAAATCCATTGAAGTTCATTCGGAAGTCAAATCAACTAACTTGATCGAGATACAAGTCAACCGACCCTCCTTCAAGTACAAATTGGAGATCGAATCAGAGGACTTTCATTTGTTTATTTGTAACAAATATACAGAGATTGTATCCACACCTTCTGAAATTCATATAAATTAATTTGTCCATATTTCTTATCTTAATTTATTTTTTAGATTCGAAATTTGTGTTTACAAATTTGGCACGCCCGGTGGGACATCTCTGCCTCTCATCTCCTTCTCCAAGCAAACAAGTTCAGCACTCCTTTGAAGAAGAAATGACTCATGAACACGTCATCCTTTAATCTTCGTAGAAGGAAACTATCGGATCTACATTTGAAGCATCCGTAAAGGCTAATATTGCATCTGGCAATCGAAACACTAAGATGATGGCTAGGAACATGACCAAAGTTGCTACCTCTATCACCTCGAAACAACAAGTTGTGACTCCAACTTTGTAATAATGCAAAACTCAAAAATTTGGCTCTAACTTACCTGCTGATGGAGTCAATCAAACTGTTTTCCTCCCTAATTTGAAACTAAAACCTTTTAGTGCCTTCAATATGAGGAAGACTCTACTCTGTGCACTGGATGAATTTTATGCCTATAGCAATAATGTCTTCCAACCTTTCGATGAAGAGGATGATGACTATGGTAGTAGCGATTCTTCATCAATATCTCCAAGGGATTCACTTTTCTCACAAGTTGAAGTTGAATCCTCTGACACCATCATCATGCCAGTCATGGTGACAGAGGCTATCAACTTGGAGGAAGAATTGGCAAACATGAAGGCAACTCTGGAAAGACTCTCTAAGGAGAGTGAAGAAAAGGATGCTCAAATTAAGCGTCAAAATAAGCAGATTGCTGATTTGAAAAGAAGCTGGAAAAGCGGTCATCTGAAGCCTCAAACAAAGGCTCTAGCAGTAAAGATTCTGACAAAGAGTCCAACCGCAACAAGGAGTCTGATGATGAGCCCAATCCAAAGAATGATTCAATGTCAATTGAGCAAATTCAAGACTTGATAGCGGATGCGGTAAAGACCTATCTACAAGGAGGTTCTTACAGAATTCATCGTTACAGCAAGCCTTATATAAAAAGGATTAATGCACTGTGGATGCCTCAGGGATTCCAACCTCAAATATTTCATTAGTTTGATGGCAAAGGGAACCCGAAGCAGCATATAGCGCACTTCATCGAGACTTGCAATAATGCTGGCACGAGTGGTGACCTCTTAGTAAAGCAATTCGTGCGATCTATTAAAGGTCTTGCGTTTGACTGGTATGTAGACCTTGCTCCTACATTCATCGATAGCTGGGGGCAAATGGAACATGAATTCTTGAATCGCTTCTATAGCACATGCCGTGTGGTCAGCATAAGTGAATTGACTAATACTAGGCAAGGGGATGAAGAGCCAGTCATAGATTATATCAATTGCTAGCATGCCCTCTCGTTGAAGTGCAAGGATCACTTACCGAAATCTTCTGCTATTGAGATGTGTGCTCAAAGAATGGAGTGGAATATCTTTTATGCTTTGTAGGTAAACAAGCCCAAGACTTTCCAAGAATTAGCAACACGAGCTCATGATATGGAGCTTACAATCGCCTACTATGGAAGACAAGTCGATGATGGTGAATTAATGGCATCGTCAAGAAATAGAAGCTCCATGCTAAGAGACTCTAAAAAGAACGAATATTCTTATTCTAAGTATGATGCACCAAAAATGCTTGACAAACTTCTTGAAAAAGAACTTATAGAACTCCCAGAGTTAAGGCATCCTGAAGAAATTGGAAGAACTAATGACCCCAAATATTGCAAGTATCACAGGATCATCAATCATCCTATAGAGAAGTGCAAGGCATTCAGGGGACAAGTCCTGCAACTTACAAATGAAGGAAAGATCACATTAGATGAAGAAAACATTGAAGAATCTGATTGATCGTTTATTAGGATCATATTTAAAAATGCTTTGCAAGAGGAGCAACCTAAAATCAGCATTTAGGATGAAGACTTTCAAGTCACAAAACAACTTCGACTCTTAAAGACTCTCAAGTCGCAAAAAAATTTTGACTCTCAAGTCCCCTTTAAGACTTTCAAGTCTATTAGACTCTCAAATCATCACAGATTATCAAGTCACCCGTAGGATGCTCAAGTCATGAAAATTAAGACTCTTAAGTCTCTAAAGTTCAAGACTCATAAGTCATCGAAGACAAAGACTCTCAAGTCATCAACATTAAAGACTCTTAAGTCTCCCAAGTTAAAGACTCACAAGTCATTAAAGGTAAGGACTCTCAAGTCATCAACATTAACGACACTTAAGTCTCCTCAATTTAAAACTCACAAGTCATCAAAGATAAAGACTCTCAAGTCATCAAAATCATGACTCTTAAGTCTCCAAAGTTCAAGACTCACAAGTCATCGAAGACAAAGACTCTCAAGTCATCAACATTAAAGACTCTTAAGTCTCCCAAGTTTAAGACTCACAAGTCATTGAAGGCAAGGACTCTCAAGTCATCAACGTTAAAGACACTTAAGTCTCCCCAATTTAAAACTCACAAGTCATCAAAGATAAAGACTCTCAAGTCATCAAAATCATGACTCTTAAGTCTCCAAAGTTCAAGACTCACAAGTCATCGAAGACAAAGACTCTCAAGTCATCAACATTAAAGACTCTTAAGTCTCCCAAGTTTAAGACTCACAAGTCATTGAAGGCAAGGACTCTCAAGTCATCAACGTTAAAGACACTTAAGTCTCCCCAATTTAAAACTCACAAGTCATCAAAGATAAAGACTCTCAAGTCATCAAAATCATGACTCTTAAGTCTCCAAAGTTCAAGACTCACAAGTCATTGAAGGCTAGGACTCTCAAGTCATCAACATTAAAGACACTTAAGTCTCCCCAATTCAAGACTCACAAGTCATCAAAGACAAAGACTCTCAAGTCATCAAAATCAAGATTCTTAAGTCTCCAAAGTTCAAAACTCACAAGTCATTGAAGGCAAAGACTCTCAAGTCATCAACATTAAAGGCATTTAAGTCTCCCCAATTCAAGACTCACAAGTTATCAAGGACAAAGACTCTTAAGTCATAAACATTAAAGACTCTTAAGTCTCCCAAGTTTAAGACTCACAATTCATCAAAAATAAAAACTCTGAAGTCATCAAAATTGAAGACAACTAAGTCTCTCAAATTCAAGACTCTCAAAAGTCTAATTCACCGAAGATAAAGACTCCTAAGTCTTCAAAGTTTAAGATGCCAAAGTCATCGAAACCCATCCAAAGCAAGACTTCTAAGTCCCCAAAGGTAAAGACTCCGAAGTCATCAAAGTTTAGAACTATCAAGTTATCAAAAGTTTAAGACTCCTAAGTCTTTGAAGTTTAAGAAGGGTCTAAGTCTTTAAAGTTCGCGATGCCAAAGTCATCGAAATTCATCCAAAGCAAGACTCCTAAATCCTCAAAGGTAAAGACTCTGAAGTCATTAAAGTTTAGAACTATCAAGTTATCAAAAACTTAAGACTCCTAAGTCTTTGGAGTTTAAGAAGGGCCTAAGTCTTCAAAGTTTAAGACCCACAAATCATCAAAGTTGCTGACTCTCAAGTCGTGGAGCAAACATTTATGTTATTTAACTAGACGTTAAATTGTTACAAAAGTGTTGTAGATTCTTGGAACTCATTCAAATTGGGGGTAATGGTGATATATGTCTTTTTCTTTGACTTGGATATAATAACGCTAGAGCCTTCTTGTTGAAGATGTCCACCTCCACTTCGAGTTAGCATCAATGACAACATAGGTCTCTTTCTTTATATTGGCAACGTATGGCTCCTCCTTCAAGTTGGCAGCGACGGTGCCATAACCTTCTTATTCATGTTGGCAATGGAGGGGTCCTCCTTCAAGTTGGTAGCTACGACGCCACAACCTCTTCCTTCATGTTGGCAATGCAGGGCTCCTTCCTTAAGTTGATAGAAACATCGCCATAACCTCTTCCTTCGTGTTGTCGACATACACCCCCTTTGAGTTGGCGGCGACAACGTGACCTCTATCTTTATCATAGGAAAAGTCACCTCAAGGCGGATTCGTACGGGTGAGCCATCCAAGGGTCAAAAAAATAGGGAAAGTCACTAAAGGTGAACCTATCTAAGGGGGGAAAAAAACCTTCGTATGGTAAGTCATGGAGAAATGATCCATTTAGTCTAAAGTTTTAAGCATCTGACATTTCAAATGACAAACTGGCCCCCCCTAAAAAAAGGAGGAAGATAGGAGCAAATGCAAGCACAGGCTCTTCAGCAAATAGGAGGATTTTCGCCTTTGGAGGATTCATGATTAACCCGTTGATGTACCCAAAAGGGTAAGACATTCAAAGGTTAACCGGTACTAAATCAAATTCGCTTCTTGAGAACCTTCGCTCTTGGAATGTCGCCTTAAAAGGAAATTGAAGGTTAACCCGTTGATGTACCCAAAAGGGTTAAACATTCAAAGGTTAATCGGTACTAAATCAATTCCCCCTCTTAAGGACCTTCGCTCTTGGAATGTCGCCTTAGGAGGAAATTCGAGGTTAACCCGTTGATGTACCCAAAAGGGTTAAACATTCAAAGGTTAACCGATGCTGAAACAAATTCGCCTCTTGAGAACTTTCGCCTTTGGAAGGTCGCCTGTTAAGTCAAAAATCATGCATTATTTTTATAATTATTTTGAGTATATTATATATATTATTTCTTTTAATTTGTTTTGTTTTATATATTTTTCAGGGTTAGGATTAATTTAATAAAGAGGAGAAGAGAGGACGTAGAAGCTCGGGTTTTACACACTTGGCTACAAGACGGTCCAAAAATAATAATTATGGAGAATATTATTTTCATAATTATTTAATTGGGCTAGGGTTTCAAGAGTTGGAAGAAAACAAGAAGTCTTGGAGGAAAAGAAATCTACGGAAGAGAGGAAGAAAACCCTAATATACTAAACCTAACCTCCCTCACTTCTTATATATAACTCCACGGCTACCCCATTAACCCCGAGGACGCATCACCATCATCAGATTTTCATAAGCCATAATTCATCTCCCATAATTCATCACCATCTCAGCCTCTCCACTCCCTCGTCCTTTCCCATCATCATCATCATATTGATCATCATAGCCCACGCATTTATCCTCCTTCTCACCATAGGCCACGCATCATCTACCATAAGTCATCATCATCTTCAATCTCTCCACCCAGTAACGCACATCCTAGCATCCTTATCATCCCATGCTTCTCTTCGCCGCTTCTCTATCACCACGATCATCATCATTAGCCCATCATCCTCTTCATCTCTAAGTAACATAATTTTATTTCTTTATTTTGTTTTTACTTTATTTTATTGTATTTCTTTGACTAGAGTATTGTTAAACATGAAGTATTTGGGTGAAATTTGCAATTTTATTTTTAATATGAGTGAGTAATTTTTTTTATGCTTAGTATAATCTTCTTGAAGCCATGCTAAATTAATTATTTTGAAACAAGTTTTATACTTTAATGCCTAGTTGATTTATATTCATGATTCTTTAGCGATTAGCGTTTATCATTTATGAAATTTGTGTTAAATCGATTAGAATGCATGCTAGTTGATTAAATACAATTTCGATTGATAGTTTAGAAGATTATAATACGTAAAAGTTATAACCTTTTAGACTTAGGTATCACCCTAATTAATCATATATGGCTCAAACCATCTCTTTTAATTAGATAATCGCTTTAGATCTTTGTTAAATCGATTTGCTGATAAATTGATTACAAAGTATTAAATGATGTTTTTCTAATTCTTAATACTCTAGTTTGATTAAATTCTTACGCTGGTGTGAGGGTTATCAAAACTAGTAGGGTTTATATTAGGGCTGGACCTAATTAAACTAGAATCTAAGGAAAAACGGGGAAAAACCGCTCGTGGATATCTTCTAAGGTTTAACTCATGAATGAAATTGACTTGTGTGTTAATGATAAATATTAATTTGCATGGTGGATTGAGATTATACTAAGTATTCTTCATAAATTTGACAACTTTTGATCATTATTTGTTACTTAGAGTTAATTTGATTAGTTTGTTAATTTTTGTTCTATTTTTATTAGCTTAAAAATAAATTCAATCAACCCCCCCCAAAAGTATAGTCTTTTAGGAGTGTTATAGTCTTTTAGGAGTGTCTAGGTAATTTTAGATAGCTTAGATTTTGATTTTTAAAGTGATTATAATTTTAGATTGATTTATATTCAGTTTTAGTATCTAATTACCGGTTTCTTAGAAAGTAGACTAAAAATAGTTATTCTTGTTATTTTTCAATTTTTGTCAGTTCCTAGAGTTTATATAGTGTCCTAGTCTGTCCATATTTACTTTCGTGATTTTTGGAAGTTATTTGATAATTTTTCAGAATTATTTTGTGAAATTGATATGTGCAGGTTTTTAGGTTATTAATTCTGAAAATTTCGATTTTAATTTTTAATTCACGATTTTTAGGTGTTGTTAAGTCTAGAAAATTATGTCCTAGGATTAGGGTAATTTTCTTGATTAATTTCGTATTTATATTTATGTTGATTATTTTATTTCTAATTTTTGATTTATTATTCTGCTGAATATTCTGTGCTAATTTTCTGATCTGATTTTTCTGAAATAAAGTAGATGTGATTTAGAGTTTATAAGCTTGTAGACCTGAAGTATAATGTTTTAGGTTACTGTTTGATAATTTTAATATTTATTTTCTGATTATTATTTGCTGTTTTGAATTTTAATTAGAATTTCAGTTATTATTCTGCTTTCATTTTTCTAAATTATTTAGGGAAGCTTTTTACTGTTTTATTTCTAGAATATAAACCAGAATATTTAGGAACATCATTGGGTGTTTTTCCAGATTTTTACTCATTAGATTTTAATTATTTTAGAATTAGATTTAATAACTTGGATTAGTAAGAATCATTTGGGATTAAGCTAGCCTTTTTAGAACAATCTTTCCTCGTGAATCGATCCCTACTTTCCTATGCTATAAAAAGTGTTTTAATAACCAAAGTAGTGGTTAAATTTATAAGCTCCACAACAAGCTTTACAAATTTTGGCACCGTTGCCGGGGAAAGAAATTAAATTGCTAGTTTACTTCTATTTGATTTGCTGCTTTTTATTTTGTTTTATTTTAATTCTAGTATTCTAAACCTATTAATTTATTTATATTTTTTTGGATTTCCCGAAGTGTATGAAATTAAGGAGTGGTAAAAAAATTGGAGAGAATAATGAACAAGCATTGAAAGCTGAAAACAAAGAGAGTTAGCCGGACCCAGTAAGTTTTAGGGCTAAAGAGGTAAGCATGTCTACTCTTCGAGAACTTGCTGCCCCTAACTTAGAAACCCAACCAATGTCCATCATTTATGCTGTTTTAGATAAGCCTTTGAAATTAAGCTCAGGATTTATTAATTTATTATCTAAGTTTCATGGATTGGCTGGAGAGGATCCCTATAGATACATTAGTGAATTCCTTATTACCTGCTCTGCTGTGGCGCCTGAAGGAATCCCTGAGGACCAAATTAGACTAAGGGCTTTTCCCTTTTCTTTACTTGGTAATGCTAAGGACTGGTTATATTATATGCCTGCTGGATCTTTTTCTACATGGACTGCATTGCATAAATCGTTTCTAGAAATTTTTTTTCCTGCATCCCGTATTGAATCTATTAGGAAAGAAATATGTGGAATCAAACAAATGAATGGGGAAACTTTTTGTGAGTATTGGGAAAGATTTAATAAGTTATATGCTAGTTGTCCCCAACATCAAATAACTGAACAACTATTGATTCAATATTTTTATGAGGGTTTGCTTCCTATGGATCGTAATCTGGTTGATGCTGCTAGTGGGGGGGCTCTGGTTAATAAAACACTAGCTGGTGCTAGAAATCTATTTAATTTAATGGCCCAAAATACTCAGCAGTTTGGTGCTAGGGACTCACAAGTTAAAAGGGTAAATGAGATCGGTTCTAGTTCACCTCTAGAGAATCAGTTATCTCACATTACTGCTATATTAAATAAGATTATTACTAGGGGTATCCAAAAAGCAGTAATATATGGTATTTGTTGTCTAGAAGGACATTCTACTGATGCATGTCCTACTTTACGAGAAGGTAATGTTAATGCTCTTTACTCTAACCAAAATCAATGGAGGTATGATCCATACTCGAATACTTATAATGAAGGATGGAGATACCATCCTAACCTTAGGTATGGCCCTAAGCCTAGTCCACCTGGTTTTGATCAACCCTCTCGTCAACCTTCTAGTCAAGATAGGACCAATTTTCTCCTAGAATAAGTCCTTAAAAAAATGGATGATAGGTTTCAGAGTATGGAAACCACCCTTAAGCAAGTTCAAGAGAGACAAATAGCGACTGATACCATAGTTAATAACTTGCAAGCCTAACTGCAAAATAGGTTACCATCTCAACCTTATCCTAACCCCAAGGAGAATGTTAGTGCCATGACACTTAGAAGTGGGAAAGAGTTAAAGGAACCTACGAAGAAAAGAGAAGTGGAACCTGAGTTAGAAGTGAAAGGGGCTGAACCAGAATTAGATACGGAGTCTAATCAAACTACTAAAGAATTAGGAGACAAGAAAAGAGAATCTTATAAGCCAATTCCACCTTTCCCTAGTAGATTTAGGAGCCCTGCGTCTAAGGTTAATGAGGCTAACTAAGAGATTTTAGAGACTTTTAGGAAGGTAGAAATTAATATACCTCTTCTTGATGCCATTAAACAAGTGCTTCGTTATGCTAAGTTCTTAAAAGAACTATGCACTACCAAGAGGAAGCTCATTGGTAGTGAGAAGATAAGTGTGGGGGAAAATGTGTCTGCTGTTTTTCAAAGAAAACTTCCCCCTAAGTGTCAAGACCCTGGTGTGTTTTCTGTCCCTTGCAAAATAGGAAACCTTTGCTTTGATAAAGCTATACTTGATTTAGGTGCCTCTATTAATGTTATGCCTAGATCTGTTTATGACAAACTAAATCTTGGCGAATTAAAGAAAACTGGCATAGTAATTCAATTTGCTGATAGGAGTAACACTTATCCTGATGGAGTGTTAGAGGATGTTTTGGTTCAAGTGAATGAACTAGTGTTTCCTGCTGACTTTTATGTAATGAACATGGGTGAAGCATGCCATAATATTCTCATCTTGCTTGGTAGGCCCTTTTTAAAAACTGCTAGGACTAAAATTGACGTGCACGAAGGGACACTAACTATGGAATTTGATGGTGAGGTTATTAAGTTCAATATTTTTGATGCCATGAGATTTCCTTCTGATGTTAACTATCTATATGCACTTGATGTTTTTGATGAGTTATCTCAAGATGTCTATGACTTGTCCCATAAGGATGAGCTATTTACTGTGCTTACTAAGAGTCTTGATCATACTGAGTCCCAGAAAGTGCCATATCCAGTTAATGATAAGTTAGATGAGGCGATGAGTTCTTTATCTCACTTGCAAGAGCATAATGGTCCTAACAAACTTGAACTGTCTGAAAAGCATGTTAAGTTACTTCCCTCGAGTATCTTACCCCCTGAATTAGAATTAAAACCCTTACCTGAAAATTTAAAATATGTTTATTTAGGAGACAATGAGACTTTGCCTGTAATTATCTCTAGTGCACTCACCTTGGATCAGGAAGAAAAACTTATTAAAGTGCTTAGAGAACATAGCAAAGCCATAGGGTGGACTTTAGCAGACCTCAAAGGTCTTAGCCCTACCTTGTGCTCACATACTATTACCTTAGAAAAAGATGCTAAGCCTAAGAGGGATTCTCAGAGGAGACTTAATCCACCTATGATGGAGGTAGCCCAAAAAGAAATTCTTAAGTGGTTAGATGCTGGGGTGATCTACCCCATTGCTGATTCTGAGTGGGTTAGTCCTATTCATGTGGTTCCTAAAAAGGGGGGAACAACAGTAGTGCAAAATAATGAAGGAAAGTTGATATTTACTAGAGTCCAGAGTGGTTGGAGATTGTGTATTGACTGTAGAAAGCTTAACAAGGCCACTAAGAAGGACCATTTCCCATTACCTTTCATGGACCAAATGTTAGAGAGATTAGCTGGGAGGTCATATTATTGCTTTTTGGACGGCTATTCAGGTTATATTCAGGTCTCTATAGCTCCTGTAGATCAGGAGAAGACTACCTGTACTTGTCCTTTTGGCACTTATGCTTTTAGACGTATGCCTTTTGGTTTATATAATGCACCTGCTACCTTTCAAAGATGTATGATGAGTATCTTTTCTGATTTTATCACCAAGATTATGAAGGTTTTTATGGATGATTTTACTGTACATGGTGATTCATTTGATGAGTGCTTGCATCATCTTACTCTTGTGTCGAGGCGCTGCATTGAAACCAATTTGGTTTTGAATTTTGAAAAGTGCCATTTCATGGTGGAGCATGGGGTAGTACTGGGGCATGTGGTATCATCAAGGGGATTAGAGGTAGATAGAGCTAAAGTTGATATCATTCAATCTCTACCCTATCCAAAGTGTGTCAAAGATGTGAGATCATTCTTAGGACATGTGGGGTTTTATAGGAGGTTCATCAAAGATTTTTCTAAGATTGCTTCTCCTTTATGTACCCTGTTTGCAAAGGATATCTCTTTTGATTTTAATGATGACTGTATGAAGGCTTTTGATCAGTTGAAGTTGACATTGACTTCTCCTCCTATTGTGCAACCCCCAAACTGGGCCTTACCTTTTGAGTTAATGTGTGATGCTAGTGATAAGGCAGTGGGGGCAGTTCTAGGTCAAAGAGTTGGGAAGGTACCTCATGTAATATATTATACTTCTAGAACTCTTGATCCTGCACAGTGTAACTACACCACTATAGAAAAGGAGATGTATGCTGTTGTTTTTGCGCTTGAAAAGTTCCGTCCTTATTTGTTGGGTGTTAAAGTTACTGTTTATTCTGATCATTCTGCTCTCAAACACTTATTGGAAAAGAAAGATTCTAAGCCCAGGTTAATTAGATGGATGTTATTGTTGCAAGAATTTCATCTGGAAATTAGAGATAAACCTGGAGCTAAGAATTTAGTTGCTGACTATCTAAGTAGACTAGAAACAGGAGAGAGTGGTAGCCCTTTTACTGATTGTTTTCCTGATGAGACTCTGTATGCTATAACTAGTAGATTGCCTTGGTATGCTGATATTGTAAATTATATAGTCACCAAAACTTTTCCCATTGAGTTGACCAGAGATGAAAAAGAGAAAATAAGAGCTCAATCCAAATATTATGTTTGGGATGAGCCATATTTATGAAAGTTTTGTGGTGACCAGATTATAAGGGGATGTATAGATGATAGTGAAATTCATTCTATTCTAACCTTCTGTCATTTTTCAGAAAGTGGGGGATACTTTGGACATAAAAGAACATCACATAAAGTGCTTGAGTGTGGTTTCTAGTGGCCCACTATTTCTAGTGATACTTATGAATTCTGTAAAAGACGTGAAGTGTGCCCAAAGGTTGGAAACTTATCAAGGAGGAATCAAATGCCTCTGTATAATATGTATGTTTGTGAAATTTTTGATATATGGGACATTGATTTCATGGGACCCTTTCCCCCTTCTTTTGGATATACCTATGTTCTTGTGATTGTTGATTATGTATCCAAATGGGTAAAAGCTGTGGCCACTAGGACTGATGATGCTAAGACTATGGTGAAACATGTTAAATCCCTAATTTTGCATAGATATGGAGTGCCAAGAGCGATCATCAGTGATAGGGGGACTCATTTTTGCAATAGAACTTTAGGTGCCTTGTTAGCTAAATATCATATAACTCATAAGGTATCTATTAGTTATCACCCCCAAACTAATGGTCAAGCTGAAATTTCTAATAAAGAGATTAAGAGCATCCTTGAAAAGGTAGTTAAGCCAGATAAGAAGGATTGGAGCCTTAGGCTAGAGGAGGCTCTTTGGGCTTACAGGACTGCATATAAGACTCCAATTGGTATGTCACCCTACAGATTAGTCTTTGGGAAGCCATGTCATCTCCCTATTGAGATAGAACATAAATCATATTGGGCTGTGAAGCAATGCAATCTTGATTATCAGTTAGCAGGAAAAGAGCGTAAATTGCAATTGCAGGAACTAGAAGAGATACGCTTAGAAGCCTATGATAATTCGATCATCTACAAGTGTAAGGCCAAAGCATTTCGCGATGTCAAACTTATTAGGAAAGAATTTCAGGTAGGTGAGAAAGTGTTGTTATTCAATTCTAAACTGAGACTTTTTTCGGGTAAGTTAAACTCTAGGTGGTTAGCACTTTTTGAAGTAGTAAAGACTTATCCCCGTGGTGCTGTAGAGATTAAATCCTTTGCTACTAACAAGATTTTCAAAGTGAATGGTCACAGGTTAAAACATTTCTATGAAGGAGACCAGGTATGTTTAATAGAAGAGATCCGACTTGAGGATCCATGAGCTTCAGAAAGTCGAGCCAAAGACTGTAAACAAGGGTGCTGGTTGGGAGGCAACCCAATGTTTTCAGGGAAGTTCATATTTACTTTTGCTTTTGTTTTCATTAATTCTATCTTTTTGCATGCATTAGGGACAATGCATGAATTAAGTGTGGGAGGTGTATCCTGCATTTAATTCCTGCAGTTTTTATGCTTAACAAAAAAAAAAAATCTTTTCTTATAAATAATGCATGATGTGAGTTTATGCTAGGCTTGCTTGTTTAGAAAAAAAATTTGTTTTATTAGCTATTTTGTAGTTTATTCTTTTATTAGTGAAGACTTCCAGGCATAATAGTTATCTTTCAGAGAAGTTTGAGTTGATTCTCATACATTTTTTTTAATGAGTAACTCTCTTGATTATCCATCTTATTTGGTCATGTAATATATTCGATTCAAAGGTAATCAAATGACCTGACCCATCTCCTAGACTATTAAATTAGTTGAATAACTCATTAAAATTGTGATTGTACTTGTCTATTTTTCATCTATAAAAAAGAAATAAAAGAGAAAAGAGAGTCAAAGTTGGGAATGACCAATACCCCTTTGAGGCATGCGCTACTGGGTGTTATCCTTTGAGGCAATACTGTCACTGGAAGGCTTGCTTCCCATACCAGTGAGCCATTAAAATAAATAAAGGTAATGATGAAAATAAAATGGTTGCTCCAGCACCTCTATTCGGGTGAGTGTGAGACATGGAGTGTTTAATTTCTAAGACCCTATATGGGCCTCGAATATGTGTGAAAGTGGAGTTTGAGAAAAAAAAGAAGAAGAAGAAGAACAAAAATAAATACAAGGCAAGTTTAGAATCAATTCAATGAGTTATTCTACCTAGTTTAATTGTCTCCATAATCATACCGTACCTCAATTTTTCTATCATAAACTTTTAGACCTTTTGATCGGTGTAGGCATATCAAAAAGAGATGGATAATTATTGATCTTGTTACTTCATTATGAAAATGTTATGAGGTTGATGAATAAACTCTCTAAGAATAGTTGAATGTCTAGCAGGTATTCACTTATTAAAGGAGAGACAAATTAATTCAATAACATTGTTTTTCTTAAGCAAGCCAAAGCCAGCATGAATATCATAAATATGCATGATTTTATAAGAAAAGGAAGGGTAAGTTTAAGGTCAAGTCTAAGATTTCTTTGCACGAGGACGTCCAAAGTCTAAGTGTGGGGAAATTTGTTAAGTCAAAAATCATGCATTATTTTTATAATTATTTTGAGTCTATTATATATATTATTTCGTTTAATTTGTTTTGTTTTATATATTTTTCAGGGTTAGGATTAATTTAATAAAGAGAAGAAGAGAGGATGTAGAAGCTCGGGTTTTATACACTTGACTACAAGACGGTCCAAAAATAATAATTATGGAGAATATTATTTCCATAATTATTTAATTGGGTTAGGGTTTTAAGAGTTGGAAGAAAACAAGAAGTCTTGGAGGAAAAGAAATCTAAGGAAGAGAGGAAGGAAACCCTAATATACTAAACCTAACCTCCCTCACTTCCTATATATAACTCCACAGCTACCCCATTAACCCCTAGGACGCATCACCATCATTAGATTTTCATAAGCCATCTCCCATAATTCATCACCATCTCAGCCTCTCCACTCAGTAACACACATCCTAGCATCCTTATCATCCCACTCTTCTCTTCGCCGCTTCCCCATCACCATGATCATCATCATCAGCCCATCATCCTCTTCATCTCTAAGTAACATAATTTTATTTCTTTGTTTTGTTTTTACTTTATTCTATTGTAGTTCTTTGACTAGAGTATTGTTAAACATGAAGTATTTGGGTGAAATTTGTAATTTTATTTTTAATATGAGTGAGTAATTTTTTTTAATGCTTAGTATAATCTTCTTGAACCCATGCTAAATTAATTATTTTGAAACAAGTTTTATGCTTTAATGCCTAGTTGATTTATATTCATGATTCTTTAGCGATTAGCGTTTATCGTTTATGAAATTTGTGTTGAATCGATTAGAATGCATGCTAGTTGATTAAATACAATTTCGATTGATAGTTTAGAAGATTATAATACGTGAAAGTTATAGTGTTTTACGCTTAGGTATCACCCTAATTAATCATGGATGGCTCAAACCCATCTCTTTTAATTAGGTAATCGCTTTAGATCTTTGTCAAATCGATTTGTTGGTAAATTGATTACAAAGTGTTAAATGATATTTTTCTAATTCTTAATGCTCTAGTTTAATTAAATTCTTGCACTGGTGTGAGGGTTATCAAAACTAGTAGGGTTTATATTAGGGTTGGACCTAATTAAACTAGAATCTAAGGAAAAACGGGGAAGAACCGCTGGTGGATGTCTTCTACAGTTTAACTCATGAATAAATTTAACTTGTGTGTTAATGATAAATATTAATTTGTATGGTGGATTGAGATTATACTAAGTATTCTTCATAAATTTGACAACTTTTGATCATTATTTGTTGCTTAGAGTTAATTTGATTAGCTTGTTAATTTTTGTTCCATTTTTATTAGCTTCAATATAATTTCAATCGACCCCCCCAAAAGTATAGTCTTTTAGGAGTGTCTAGGTAATTTTAGATAGTTTAGATTTTGATTTTTAGAGTGGTTATAATTTTAGATTGATTTATATTCACATTTAGTATTTAATTACCGGTTTCTTAGAAATTAGACTAAAAATAGTTATTTTTGTTCTTTTTTGATTTTTATCAGTTCCTAGGGTTTATATAGTGTCCTAGTCTGCCCATATTTAATTTTGTAATTTTTGGAAGTTATTTGATAATTTTTCAGAATTATTTTGTGAAATTGATATGTGCAGGTTTTTAGGTTACTAATTCTGAAAATTTCGATTTTAATTTTTAATTCATGATTTTTAGGTGTTGTTAAGTCCAGAAAATTATGTCCTAGGATTAGGGTAATTTTCTTGATTAATTTCGTATTTATATTTATGCTGATTATTTTATTTCTAATTTTAGATTTATTATTCTACTGAATATTCTGTGCTAATTTTCTGATCTGATTTTTCTGAAATAAAGTAGATACAATTTAGAGTTTATAAGCTCGTAGACCTGAAGTATAATATTTTAGGTTACTGTTTGATAATTTTAATATTTATTTTCTGATTATTATTTGCTGTTTTGAATTTTAATTAGAATTTCAGTTATTATTCTGCTTTCATTTTTCTAAATTATTTAGGAAAGCTTTTTACTGTTTTATTTCCAGAATATAAACCAGAATATTTAGGAACATCACTGGGTGTTTTTCCAGATTTTTATTCATTAGATTTTAATTATTTTAGAATTAGATTTAATAACTTGGATTAGTAAAAATCATTTGGGATTAAGCTAGCCTTTTTAAAACAATCTTTCCTCGTGGATCGATCCCTACTTTCCTATGCTATAAAAAGTATTTAATAAGCAAAGTAGTGGTTAAATTTGTAGCTCTCGACAAGTTTTATCAAGCCTTAGGAGGAAATTCAAGGTTAACCGTTGATGTAACCCAAAAAGGGGTTTGAACATTCAAGGTTAACCGATATAAATCAATTTCCCCTCTTGATGGAACACTGCGCTGTTGGAATGCACCTTGGGGAAATTCAAGGTTAACCTGTTTGATTTACCCAAAAGGGTTAACATTCAAAGGTTAACGCGATGCTGAAACAAATTCCGTCTCATTGAGAACTTTTCCGCTTTGGAAGGTCGCCTTAAGGCGGAAATCAAGGCTAACTCGTTGATTTACCCAAAGGGTAGACATTCAAAGGTTACTGGCGCCAAATCCAATTCGTCCCGTAGATTTTCGATTGGGGAGGCCGCCTTATGGGAAATTCAAGGTAACACCGGTTGATGTTCTGGGCCCAAAAGGGTATGGACATTCAAACGTTAACCGATATTATATCAAATTCGCCTCTTGAGAACTTTCGCCTTCGGAAAGTCACCTTAGGAGGAAATTCAAAGCTAACCCGTTGATGTACCCAAAAGGGTTAAACATTCAAAGGTTAACTGGCACCAAATCAAATTCGCCCCGTGAGAATTTTCGCATTGAGGAGGCCGCCTTATGAGGAAATTCAAGATTAATCCGTTGATGTGCCCAAAAGGGGTAGACATTCAAAGGTTAACCAATATTAAATCGAATTCGCCTCTTGAGAATTCTCGCCTTTGGGAATTCGCCTTAGGAGTATTCGAAGTTAACCCGTTGATATACCCAGAAGGATTATACATTCAAAGGTTAACCACAATATATTATTACACAAATTTGCACGACCCAAAAAAAAGGGGGATGTTATCTGAATAAAAATTAAAAAAAACTCCAAGCAGCGTGAAGGAACAAAAAGAAAAAAAAAAAAGGAAAAAAAATTGACACACTCCCACGGCCCAAGAAAAAAAAAAATTTTGAAAAGAGAGGTCCAAGTATGGCCACGCCAGGGAAAGGCAAATAAAAGTGAAATTACGATGAGGTGTTCTGAGAGCAACACCCTGGAGAAACTTAGCATTAATTATTCTGCTTCTTCCTTAGCAATTCATGAACAAGCTTCGCAGAACCGGCCATGGAAATACCCAGAACCTGGCACTACAGCTACTCACATCGCTCTCCTCCCATTGCTGCTTTGCACATGGCTAGGGAAGATTAAAAAAAAAAAAAAACAAAGAGGGAGGACAGAGCAGCAAAGAGAGAGGTAGAGGAGGGAAAATTTTTCTCTTTCTCTCGATGGTTATGAGTCGGTTTTTGCTCCTATTTTCTCCTTCCTTCGTTGATCCGCACACTAGGTTTAGCATTAACCAAAAAAAAAAAAAAATCTCTTGGAGGAATTGAAGAAGGATGAACGGTAAATGTCAGGAAAAGGGGATTGAAGATGGTTATTTTGTATGAACTTGAATGAACTGGCTGCTACTTGGGGATATATGTATGAGCGTCCTCATTATGAACCCTAGCCCTAGCCGTGTGCCGCCCAAATCGGGATATCAACTTTCCTAAGCTAATGCAAAGCATATGGCTATTTAATTTAGGAAGGAAATAGATAAGATTATGTAATAGTTTCCTTAAGTACTCTTTGCAGCTCCAAGAGAGAGAGAAAGAGGAGAATGAGAGTCCAGTTGCTTCGTCCGTACCGTAAGCCCAAAAAAAGGGGGGGTAGCAACTACGTTCAAGGTACTCTGCCCATCGAGTCTATACTGCAGAGAAGGGAGGAGGAAGAAGATCACGTGCATAGTGAGTGTTTGTTTGGTGAGGCCAGGTGGGCTGAAACAAAAAAAAGGGGGGGGGCGAAATCGGCATCAGCCCAGCCCATGTGTTTAAAAAAAAAAAAAGGATTACTGCCCTTGTCAATTAACATCCTCTTATGACATGAGATTCTGTATGGGTGCTATAACAAGGCAAGTTGCAAATGAGCTCCTATTATCTATCAAGTTTTGAGACTCGACCACATCAGAAACTTCAACGTCATCGATACGGCCAACTCTCGAGGGGGCAATTTGTAGGTACTAAAAATTTAATAATAAGTGTCATGCTATAAATACATATAAATTGACTATTTTGGCTGAGCCTATTTAATTAATTTATTGCGTTGAATCGATTATCAAGTCATGACTCAAACAACTACTAAGTCAACAGTCAAATTGACTATTAAATCGCTAGTCAATGGACTAATAAGTCAAAGGTCCAATTAACGACCCAAGAAGGCGAACAAGGCGCAAACCCTAGTAAGGGGAGGGGGATTCTTTCCCTATAAATAGAGCACTACTTCCTTCTACCCGAAAAAAAAGATGGATTTACTCTGAGAGCATTCAGGAGAAATCATAAGAGTTAAAGACTTCTCTCTGGCAGAAGACAACAAGCACCTCAAATACGTGCCGTCTACGTGTGGAGATTTAGGCTCATATTCTGACTGAGATTAAGTCTCTTAGGCTCTCTCTCAGGATCAAATTTATTCAAATTCACTCTAAAGGCGTTCTGAAGACTCAAGGGGCTACTTTCTCTAAAGAAAGACAACAAGCACAATCAAAGCACGTGCCGTCTACCATCGAAGATCAAAGAAAGCTCGTCTTGATTGAGATCAAGCCTCTTAGGCCCACTCTCAGGATCAAATTCATTCAAATTCACTCTGAAGGCGTTCTGAAGACTCAAGAGGCTAATTTCTCTGAAGGAATACAACAAGCACAATCAAAGCACGTATCGTCTACCATCGAAGATCAAAGAAAGCTCGTCTTGATTGAGATCAAGCCTCTTAGACCCTCTCTCAAGATCAAATCCATTGAAGTTCATTCAAAGGAAGTCAAATCAACCAACTTGATCGAGATACAAGTCAACCGACCCTCCTTCAAGTACAAATTGGAGATCGAATCAGAGGAATTTCATTTGTTTATTTGTAATAAATACACAGAGATGTATCCACACCTTCTGAAATTAATATAAATTAATTTGTCCATATTTCTTGTCTTAATTTATTTTTTAGACTCGAAATTTGTGTTTACAAATGCAATAATGATTCAATTACCATGTTTGGTCACAGTTAAGCAATGCAATCAAATTTATATTGCAATCAAATTTGCATCAACCTATGCAATTACCATTACTTAAGAATTTGCTAAATAATTTTGATTACATTTCTTCTATAACCAAAGTTTAGTTTACTTAGAGTCTCCAATGTTGTATGGCCATTGGCTCATTGTCTCTTTTTGTACTATGGTCTCTCTCCTCACCCCTCCCCCCCCAACCCAACAATATCATCACTTTCCATCTCCTGTTCTTCCTATTTATGATGATGATGATGATGATGATGATGATGATGATGATGATGATAATAATAATAATAATAATAATATTCACAATTAAATGCCCAAACCCAACAATTCTCTCTCGCTCTTTGTCTATGCTTCATACTTGCTTTTTCCCCTTATTTTATTATTTCAAGAAATATTTTTTGATCTTCTATCAAATGCAAATTTATATGAGTATATTTCTTTTGTACTTTTGTTATACACAGCTTTTTCTAATGTATAGAAGTTACTGAAATTGCACAAAATTATGATATATATATATATATATATATACATATATATTAATATATATAATATAATATAATATATCATATATATATAAATAATGCATAATATAAAATATAATATACTGATATATATATATGTTATAATACTATATAATATAATATAATATAATATAATTATAATATATATAGTATAATAATATATACATCTAGATACTATATATCATATTACTAATATATATATATATATATATATATATATATATATATATATATATACACACATTTTAGACTTTTAGCATATATATCATCTAATATAGATTCATACATTGCATGATAAGAAACAACCAAACATTGTAATTTAATTATTATTTCATTATATTACATGAGTGATTGCATTACCTAATCAATTCCATTACATGCGTATTACATTACATCCAACGAAACACTACATAAGATTTAATGATCATTAGTACTCAATGAAGGTTACATAAACCCTTGATGCTGTAACTTTTGGCAGTGGAAACTCTCAATGTTAAAAATTGATTACAAAGGCCCTTAGAGCACTTGCATTAGTGATACATATTTTTGCAAAGCCTATATTATAAACTTAGGAGTATATACTTCCGAAAGTCACACAAGCGAAATATGTCTTAATAGCCGCTAATATGACAAATACACTTTAAAAAAAATATATATGTGTGATAATGAGAGTACATGCTCCCAGGTGTATGTAGTAATTTGCCATATTTTTCAAAGCCTATATCACAGATGAGGGCTTATACCTTCCACATTGCCCTAGAATTCGACTTTTGCTCTCATTTATATATCAAATGGATCATCAACTTGGATGACCAAATAAAATATTGCTTATTGATCCACATTTAAACATATTTATTAAGTTTTAGTATTTTATTTTGTACTCTTCATTAATGTACTTTCAAAAAAAAAAAAGAGAAAAGAAAGTTGTGAGGGAATCACCACAAGGAGCCCGCGGTGAGCCATGTGGATCACTGATGCAGATAACATTTTGGACTGTGAGCCTCCTTTTTGGACTATGATCTAACCAATAAAGGTGCTCTTATTGTTTTGCTTTCAACTCATCTAAGGCATTTAGTAATCACTAAAAAGAGAAAGCATTGTACAAACTGCAGTGGTGCAA
>JAKOGI010001936.1:47663-67663 GCA_029747015.1 Carnegiea gigantea
ACCACCAATACCGAGGAGCATCTGGGGGTCTATAAAGCACAGATATACGTCCAAGATGTGAACGATGCCACATATTGCCATTATTTCCCTGCTACCTTGAAAGGGGTAGCGCGGTCGTGGTTTAACAGTCTGCCCTCAGGAACTGTCAATTTTTTACTGGACCTTGTTGATAGATTTATCAGCCAATTCATTGCAAGTCGAAAAGAAAGGAGGACCAGCATCCACCTTTTTAAGATCAAGCAAGGACCATAGGAGTATCTCACTGGATTCATCAAGCCCTTCCACCAGGAAGCGATGTTAATCCCAAATCTAGACGATGGGGTGGCGTACACCTCCTTTCCAAATGGGCTCAAAAGCGAGCGCTTCAAGTTCTCCTTAGCTGAGCAAAAGGAGACCACCTTGGCCGAGGCCGAGGCCTTGAGAAAGGCTGCAGACTTCATTCGTGCCACAGAGATCTACGCTAACAACTCCGATGCCTCGAAGAAGGCTAGAATCCCTGGGGTAGGAATCTTAATCGTAGTGACAGAAATCTCGGGCCCCGAGAAAGGAGGCCACAGCTCGAGACAATCGACCCCCGGTTGACCACTGATGCCAGAAGTATCCACATGGAGGTTAGGGGATATCCCATGCTCTGAAGACCGCCACCAATGACCGCACCCCCGAAGCCCCAGAACGCTCGAAAATATTATGAGTTTCATGAGCAGAATGGGCATGCTACTACTGAGTGCCGTGAGCTGAAGAATGCCCTTCATGAAGTGGCAGACAAGGGTTAGATCGATCGTTTTTTGAAGAGAGGCCCTCGTTTCCTTCGCAGAGAACCGGAGCCTACATAATCCCAGCTGCCGGATGAAGAGTGTTCGACGGAAGTCGTAGCCACTATTGCTTGAGGCTATGCAGAGGGTATGACCCGGTCAGCTCAGAAGGCTCAGGTCAGAGGTGCGCAGGAGGTACTTACGACTGAGCAGGGGCTCCGCATAACGGTGCCCACAATGGTGTTCGGCAGAAAGAAAGCCCCGCGCTTCACCTCTCCACACAATGAACCCTTGGTGGTTGAGATGAAAATAGCTAGCGCAATTATACGGGGGATTCTGATCGACACGGAAAGCTACGTTGACATCATCACGTGGGAGTTCTTGAAAAAGCTCACATACCTAGGACGTGACATTGTCCCCTTAATGCACCCCATCTTAGGTTTCGAAGGATAGGAGGTGAATCCCACTGGTATGATTCGCCCCCTATATGCTTCGGTGATAAGCTAAAGGCCAAGAACTTGGAGGTCGACTTCCTGATCGTCGATGTGCCCACGGCCTATAATGTGATCCTAGGGCACCCAACCCTTCACAAAGTCAAAGCCGTCATCGCCCCATACCTCGTCCAACTTCAATTTGAGGCTGATGATAAAAACATGGGTGAAATACATAGGGACAACTGAACAGCTCGAGAGTGTTACTTGACGAGCATTTGGCCCCTTGTAGAACGAGCAAAGGAGCATGCGCCTGACGGACTATCCCGGGGGGGGAAGCGGCCTAGAACCAGAGCACCTCTCATTGCCCCTGAAGCCTTGGTCATCCATACCTTACGCTCGTTTGAACCCTCATGGCACGACTGGAGGCCGCTGACAACGTGGAGCAAGTTCCACTTGAGGAGGAACGGCCTGAGCGCATGGTCCAACTAGGTCGAGATGTGACAGACCCCGATTCGGAAGTTGCTACTCAACTCCTACGGGAGTACAGGGATGTCTTCGCCTTTGGAGTCGAGGAAATGCCCGGCATCGCTCCAACCCTTATGGAGCACCGGCTGAACATAGATCCCCTGCATAGGTCGGTCATCCAGAGGAAGCGTCACATGGGCCCGGAGAGAGCGACCGTGGCTAACGCTGAAATGCAAAAGATGTTGGAAGCTGGGTTCATTCGAGAATGCCAATACCCTGGATGGATCTCGAATGTAGTGTTAGTAAAGAAACCAAATAGGACATGGATAATGTGTGTGGACTTCATGGATTTAAACAAGGCTTGCCCAAAGGATAGCTATCCACTGTCGAAGATTGACAAGTTGGTGGACGGCACGACTGGGCATGCCTTATTGAGCTTCATACACGCCTCCTCCGGGTATCACCAAATACCCCTCTGCCCAGACGATTAAGAGAAGATTGCGATCATCATAGACCGGGCCTACATTGTTATCAGATGATGCCTTTCGGACTAAAAAACACAGGGGCAGCTTATCAGCGCCTCGTCAGCAAGTTGTTCAAGCCCCTCATTGGCAAAACTATGGAGGCCTACATTGATGACATGATAGCAAAAAGCAACACCAACGTTGATCACAACCACAATTTGAGAAATATGTTCGACAAACTACTGGCCTTCAGTATGAAGCTTAAACCTAAGAAATGTGTGATTGGAGTACGATCGGGTAAATTTTTAGGGTCCATAATTAGCAGTTACGGGATTAAAGCTAATTCGGATAAGATCCAGGCCATACTCGACATGACACCGCTGCAGAATATCAGAGAAGTCTAGCGCTTAACCGGCTGCATAGGTGCCCTAGGCCGGTTCATGTCCCGATCAGCGGACAAGTGTCAGCTATTCTTTCGCATCTTATAACAGCGGGCGAACTTCATTTGGGACCAGCAGGCCGACGAGGCTTTCCAAGCGCTGAAGATGTACCTAGCTTCGCTGCCCAAGATCGCCAGCCCCTGGTGGGAGAAACATTGGTCCTTCAGCTGGTCGTTTCGGAGCACGCAGTCAGCGCAGTTCTTGTGGTGGAGAGGGCTAAGGAGCAAGTCCCTGTGTACTATGTGAGCCACACCTTAGCAGGGGTAGAAGTAAACTACCCTCTTATAGAGAAGTTCGCTTATACCCTGGTGATGGCCAGTCGGAAGCTAAGGCCCTACTTTAAGGCCCATAAAATCCTGGTCCTAACCGATCAACCTCTGAAGAACGTCCTTCAGAGGCTAAATGCCTCAGGACGGCTCTTAAAGTGGGCTGTCAAATTGTCATGCTATGACTTGGTCTTTGAACCACGAGAGCCATCAAAGCCTAGGCGCTGGCTGACTTTCTGGCTGAGAACGCCACGCCCGTAGAGGAGGGTGAGCCGCACCCCCGACCCTAGAACCTGTACGTTGACGGCTCGTCCACTAAGGACGGAAGTGGGGCTGGCCTCATCATCAAAAGTCCCGCCGGAGTCCGACATGAACACACCTTGAAGTTCATGTTCAAAGCGTCCAACAATGAGACAGAGTATGAAGCATTTTTTACGGGAATAGAACTATGCTACACTATTGGGGCGAACTTGGTCCAAGCATTTTCTGACTCCCAGCTAGTCGTCAGTTAGCTCAACGGTGCATATGAAGCTAAAGACGACACCATGGCAGCATATGTTCAGCGGGTATGAGAGGTAATTAAGCTACTAAAGCCCTTTCCGATCACACTTAACCCTCGTTTAGAGAACCGACAGGCCGATGCACTATCTAAACTAGCAAGTTCGTCTGATGATGGGAAACCAGAAAACATTCAGTAGGAGACCCTGACAGACAGGAGCATAGATCCACGTGAGGTGCTATGGTTAGACAGAAGCTCGACATGGATGGACCCCATTTGTGTGTACCTCACTGACAGTACCCTTCTCGCAGATCCAAAAGAAGCTGATAGAGTGAAGAAAAAGTCGAATTGGTTCATCCTATATAAGATGATCCTATACAAGAGATCCTTTGCCCAGCCTCTCCTATGATGTGTGACCCCGGAGAAAGGGAGAAAGATACTGGAAGAGCTGTACGAAGGCATTTGCAGTACACATGCTGGTGGCCGCGCCTTAGCTATGATGGCCATCTGAACTGGCTACTACTGGCCTAGTTTGCGGGAGGACGCCACGGCACTAGTGTGGACCTGCGACAAGTGCCAGAAGTTTGCGGCCATCCAATGAGTGCCCTCCACTCCTATGACGCCTATTGTCAGTCCCCTACCATTCACTACTTGGGAAATGGATATGCTCGACCCCCTTCCTAAGGCTATGGGGCAGCGCAAGTATCTTTTGGTAGTGGTGGACTACTTTACCAAGTGGATAGAGGCTGAAGTACATCAGCACTCGCTTTGGCATTCCCGTGCCATCATCTTTGATAACGGCAGACAGTTTGATACCAATAAGCTCACCGACTATCTCAACAATTTGGGCTACGAAGCCCGGTTCATCGATGTTGCTCATCCTCAGACCAATGGCCAAGCCGAGGTGGCCAACAAGTCTATTCTCCATGGCCTATAGAAGAAACTTGACGACACTAAAGGAAAATGGGTAGACGAACTGCACGGTGTCCTATGGTCCCCCCGTACCACCGGGAAAACAACTACTAGTGAGACTCACTTTATGTTAGCTTACAGGTCTGAAGTTGTTCTACCCGTAGAAGTCATTCTCCACACTTATTGGTTGACAACTTTCCAAGAAGAACTGAATAATGCAGAACTCTGAGAGGCCCTGGACCTCCTCCCCTCCATCCGTGGCGCTGCTCTCCTTTGGGAAGCCCTCTATAAGCTCCGCATCGCACACCTTCACGATCGAGTAGTACGATTGCAGCCAATTCAAGTAGGCGACCTTGTTCCCTGTCGTATGGAAGCCGTAGCTCGTATAGGGGAACATGGTAAACTCACTGCCAATTGGGAAGGTCCATACAAAGTTGCTTCTTAAGTTTGCCCCGGAACGTACCGCCTCGAGACCATTAGCGGCTCTCCCATACCACGAACCTGGCATAGCAGCAACCTGAGGAAGTACTACACTTAGGGTCATGCTTTTGTTTACATCCAATGGTTATGTATTCCTTGATTACAAGAAATAAAATCCGAGCCTATAGCGACGACTTTCACACTCAAATGCAATATTCCTTTTCCATGAGCACGACCCAACAGTCTGTCACTACACTCTTAGCCCCAGTGCGGCCTAAGGGTGAGCACGGTCTTACGGCCGATCGCTAAACTCTTAGCCCCAGTGGGAGCTTAGGGTCTCTCAGCACGGCCTTACGGTCGGTCACTATACTCTTAGCCCCAGTGGGGGCAAAGGATTTCTCGGCACGGGGTCTCACATCACAGCCATATGGCGGAGCGCTACACTCTTAGTCCCAGTGGGGGCAAAGGATCTCTAAGTACGGCCTTATGGCCGGTCACTACACTCTTAGCCCCAGTGGGGGCTGAGGGTCTCTAAGCACGGTCTTATGGTCGGTCGCGATACTCTTAGCCCCAGTGGGGGCTAAGGTCTCTCTGAGCATGTCCTTACGATCGGTCGCTACACTCTTAACCCTAGTGGGGCCTGACGGTCTCTTAGCACGGCCTTACGGCCGGCTGTAATACAAATTATGTATTCCTCAACCAAATGACGCATCACTTATTCTTTCGCTTGGGGGCTACTACCCTATGGCGTATGAAGAACGAAAACATGAAGAACAAAAGCACAAGCTAAAATAAAAGAACAAGTATGTAATAGAAGAATGATCAACGAAAGGAGCATGGCTACCAAAAATGAACGTCTTCATTAATAAAGTGTGAATACAACCTTAAAAAAGAAGAAGAAGAAGAAGAAGAATAAGATGAAGAATAAGGAAGAACAAGGAAAACGAGGGGGTTTACACATCGGACTCTCCACTGTACTCACAACCCTTATCTTCAGAAGCCCCAGCATCAGTATCCGAGGGGTTAGTCGCCCCATCCCTTGTGCCATCACCCTCACTGGAAGAAGGAATAAACTCCACCTCTTCAGGGTCTTGGCCCTCGTCCTCGGCCCATTAGCGCTCGTCCATGTAGTGGAGGTAGGCCTTGAAGGAGATGTCCTCCTGAAATTCTCAGGCCAGCGTCACCAAGACCTTGTGCAAATATCCTACTGTATCTGTACGGCCCTACTGATAGCCTTGCTCCTTGGCTTGAGCCGCCCTTTCAGGCCTCGCGGTTGCCTCATCCTTGGCCTTTAAAAGCGCCTCCTCCAGCTGGCGCTGCAGATCTTTTTTCTTGGCCTCTCGGGCGTCCTGTTCAGCCTTCACCTTTTCCAGTGCTGCTGGTTCTAGGTCGCCAGTCTCTCCAGCCTTCAGCACTCTGCCGTGGCTCTTACTTCTCAAGCGAATGCTTTGGCTATTGTCACCTCTTCCTTGATAATCTTGGGGGGATCCGAGGTCCCTAAAGCCGCCAAGTCCCAGGATTTAACTAAGTCTTAGATGAGTGAAAACTTGGCCGCGGGGTCGGCCTTGATAAAGTTGGTGGATAGCCGCTCGGCGCTCATAGGAGAGCCGCCGACGGCCTGACAAGTAATCTCCATGGTCTTCAGGGGGTGGTTTGCTCTTGGGGACCAGGGGTGCAGCCCCCAGCCGACCGACTTTCAGAATGCCGAGGGGTAGACTGGTCGGCTCCCACTTCCCCAACATGGGTAGGGGCGGACACCGCGATCTCATCAGTGCGGCCCTCGGTTTGTTGGCACTTATGAACCGGTAAGCTAATTATGGGCTTCTTCCCATGCAGTACTAAAGGGGGCACCTGCAATCGAAATAACTCATCGGTTTACCCCAAACAAGCGATCATAATGAAGAGGGGCAAATAAGGTTCTAGAGTATACCTTCTTGGCTTGCTGGTTCAGAAGGCGTTGTCTCTCCTCTTCTCGACGACCCTCGGCCTCGGCTACCACCTGCTCAGGAGTGGTATCCCCAGTCTCAAAGACCATCAACTTTGCCTTGGCTTGCTCTGCATAAAATAAAAGGTAAGTCAGGTCAGAACCAAATGAAAAGGCTGACTAACACAGGAGTGGCTGATGTCCTTAGAAAAATTCTTAAGGATCAGAAGGCCCGCTGCGGCAAGGAAGAAGTCGTCCCGAAAAACTTTAACTTGGCGAGCCAATTCAAAGGTTCCCTATCATTAGACTTGCTCTTCCTCCTCTCAGGGCCCTTCACTGATTCTATTGCCTGAGCCATAGATTTGGGGATGGGTCTGGGCTTATCGTCCTCCCATATGTAGAATTGGAAGTAGCAGCCGTCTTCTTCTCTTCAACCGTAGGTTCCTTGAAGGGGTTCCTAACTGGCTTAGCCTCGTTGCAGTCAGGAACATTTCCCCAACCTGTCTCCCGGCTAATACTTCATCTTTGACTTCTTCTCGATGGCCGTCATGAAGCCCAACTTGTTATTGAAAAAATACCATGCCAAGTCCCCGATCTCCTTGGGAGTCCTCTGGACGGTATGTACCAGACTAAATGCTCGTGCCGTACAGGTAAGGCCGCGCAGTTCGCAAGTCGCGATAAAAGAGCAAATGTTGTGCCACGATGCAGGCACAACCTGTGCGGACGCTAGTTTGTACTTGTTCAAAATCTCTTCGATTACCAGGTGAAGATGGAATCTGAGACCGCAGTTGAGAGCCGTGCGATAAACTGCTATACACTTGGCAGATGGCTCGTTCATGGTCGCATTCGCCTCGGGGATTACAAAAGTGTACCCTGTAGGCAAGAGGTATTGCTTGTCGAGAGCCGCCCTCTTTAATGTAGGAACAACCTTAGGGTCGGGAAAGTGATTGCCCAGACCGTCCTACGGGTTCGAGCAAGCTGGGGCCCCAGGGAACTCCGGCCATTCTGCCACAATTTCTAGGACCAACCCTACAGCAGACCGGGCCCTCATTTTAAGAACTGACCTTCCTCTGGTGGAAGGCCCTTCGTGACATAAACTTATCGACGCTTTCTCCAAAGAAGAACAACTTGATGACCCATCCAAGGCAGAGGAAGATGTTTCCCCTGAGGAAGAGCTAGTGTTAGTGGAGGCCACCTCGGCCGCTGGGTTTGGAGGACTTGTGGCAGAACAAGTGTTACCTTGGGTGCGCTCGACTAGTAACTCATTCGGACTCTGGATGTGGGGGGTAGACTTTGTCCTGGCCATTCGTCGTACCTAGAAACCATTTATAACGTCAGCTATAGTGATTTCCCAAGGGTATGGCACTTCCCTCTCGGGACTGAGAATACTTGGGGTTGATGAATACTCACAGTTAGACAACGAGGGGGTACCGAGTTCAAAAAGGGGTACCGCGTAAGGGATCTTTTTGGGTTCCTTACATTGATTTTTTGGGGGCACGCTTGCAACCACCCGGCCATCAATAAGGGTCGGGAGGCTTGGGAACTGCGGGTGGCGGCCCTCCACTTGGGGGGCGGCTAATCCTTCAGGAACGTCCCCACTGGATGAGCAAGACGAAGACATAGTTATGCAAGTACAACAAACAATGTTTGAAGAGGGTTCGAGGATGTACCTGTAGGAGATGAAGATTTAGGGGAATAAGTTAAAGGTAGGGATGAACACTTAACCACACCCTTTGAAGATACAAGAAAGAAGGTTGAGACACTACAGCGAGTTTGAATGAGAAGTGAGGAAAGGGGGCAGAGCTTCTCTCTCTAAAAATCATTTCTCTATCTAGGCAACTCAAGTATGCAATGGGACAATGTCCCCTTTTCGCTGAGTTTAAAACCCTTATATAGAGAAGGGAGAGAAAACGTTCATCCCGAGACACCCAAAAGGCACAACCTATCTCAGTCGGTGCCATTTGGTGCCTCGTTGTCACCTCCTTTTTAGAAACAGGAAGCCCCAAACAGGGAAGAGATAGGGCCTTTGAGAGCACGGTCTTTCGAGTAGGGGCTAGGGATCCTACAACGTGACCTTACGACCGATCGCTACACCCTTAGCCCCACTGGGGGCTAAGGATCTCTAAGTACAGCCCCACTGGGGGCTAAGGATCTCTAAGTACAGCCCTATGGCCGGTCGATACACTCTTAGCCCCACTGGGGGCTAACGGTCTTTGAGTATGGCTCTACGGCCGGTCGCTATACTCTTAGCCCCACTAGGGGCTCAAGGTTTCTAAGTACGGCCCTACGGCCGGTCACTACATTCTTAGCTCCAGTGGGGGCTGAGGGTCTCTGAGCACGGCTATATAACTAGACGCTACACTCTTAGCCTCAGTGAGGGCTAGGGGTCTCTTAGCACAGCCCAACGGCTGGTCGCTACACTCTTAGCCCTAGTTAAGGCTAAGGATCTTTGAGCATGGCCTAACGGCCGGTCGCTACAATCTTAACCCTAGTGGGGGCTAAGGATTTCTGAGCACGGACTCTTAGCCCCAGTGGGGGCTAAAGGACTCTGAGCTTGGCCATGTGGTCAATCGCTACACTCTTAGCCCCACTGGGGGCTAAGGGTCTCTAAGCCAGGCCATACGGCCGGTCGCTACACTTTTAGTCCCACTGGGGGCTAAGGGCCTCGAGCCCAGCCATACGGTCGGTCTCTACACTATTAGCCCTAGTGGGGGCTAAGGATCTCTGAGTATGGCCTAATGGTCGATCACTACACTCTTAGCCTCACCGGGGGCTAAGGGTCTCTGAGCCCAGCCATATGGCTGGTCGCTACACTCTTAGCCCCAGTGGGGGCTAAAGGCCTTTCAGTGCAGCCGGTAGGCTTAGTGTCAAAGCCAAGTGTTATATATCAACTCACACATGCATACAAACGGTGTAAAAAGAAAATACAAGCTGCGACAAAAGGAATCTTTATTGTAACCAAATTGTTATAGGGCAGTTGCGCAAACAAGTAAAAGGCGAACACAACGAAAACTCTACTCCTACTCCTCGTCACTCGAAATGGGAGGCGCGTCCCTCAGCCTTGAAGTCACTTTCGGGCATGGCCGAGGATTATAGACCATCTCAACAAGGTGAAAAATTTGGGCGTTCTTGAGCTTCTCATCAATGGACAGCAATCACGCATCCACGATGTCCCATGTAAGCTCCTGCAGCTCCAAAATCATATCTCCTATAGCGTCCCTGCTCGAAAGTCTTAGCTCCGCTGCATCGCTGATTACCATGGCATAGAAAATGACTTCCACCATCTCAAGAATACGGGCGACATGGGCAAACTACATCGCCATGATATGGTCAAATTTAGGACAAAGGCCCTCGAAATGCAAAGGGAGTAGGCTCAGACAAAGACGGGAAGACTCCCTTACATACCAGCGGAGGTTGTCCCTGACATATTCTGCTGCGTGTGTAGTGTCCTAGAAGGTAGGAAAAGAGGTCGTTCTTTCTCCCGTGGGCCCGCCCGGCAACACAGGGCCCACCAATGGGTTTGCAGGTTGAGAAGCTTGGGCTCTCCAGAGCCTGTGGTTAATGTCCCTAAGCCAGGCCTCAACGAGGCACCAGTCCACCTTCTGCGTAGCCCACATCACGCAATCCATGGTAAGCCTACATGAAAGTCCCAACTCGGCTGCATCATCTATCACCATAGCATAAAAGATGACCTGCACCATCCCCGAGATGTTGGAATCATGGGCATTTTGCATTGCCGCCTCGAAATCAAAAGGGGGGCAAAGGCCGTGGTAGTCTAGATGAAGCAGCCGGGGACCAGGAGCCAAGGGCTCTCTCAGTGACCAACGAAAGTTGTCCCGAACATATTCAGCTACTTGCTCGGTACTGGTAAAATTGGGAAAAACATTCATTTCCACCCTCTCTATCTAGTCCCTCTGCTTCTTTCCCTCTCCATCTACAAAAGGAGTATGGGAAAGTTGTAGGAACTTCACCATCTTTTATAAAGAAGGGAAGATGCTCCCCAAAGGAATGCATTTCCTGAGGGAGCCACCAGCCATTCTGTCCTCATCACGTGGCTCCCACGACTTAAAGTTCAGACCTATAATAAGGTGTAATTACTATGTGAACCCGAGCAGATCGTTCGAGATAACGACACGGTGGATAAAAAAACAAAAAAAAGTTCCCCAGAACAAAGGAACATCATCTTATTATCAGAAAACCTTCATAAAGGAAGCCGTAAAAAGGAAGTACAGTGCCAAAAAAAAATTATTATTACATCACTCCTTATCACTAGAGGAGAGTGGAGGATTGTTGGAGCCCGAGCTCTCCTCTAGGCCGTTCGCTGGTATCTAGGCACCCCCTGGCTCTGGCCGAGGGCGTAGCTGTGCCTCTAGAAGGTCGCGCTTACTACGGAGTATCCATGACTCAAAAGACGACCATTGTAAACCTTCCAGAGACACCTTTAGCGAGGCGGCTATAAATCCACCCACGAGGCCCAACCTCACGGAATTGTTAAGCAACATGGCATAAAAGGTGGCATGAACCATTTTGGGTAGTTCAAAGTCGAGCGCGGCTTGCTCTGCCTCGGATATGACAAAGCACAGGCATAAATCCTGGCAATCATCCGGGAGTGGATGAAGCGGGCGCATGACACTCCTCCAACGCCACCTAAAGGACTCCCTCATAAAGTCAGCCATCTCCCCGGTGTCATGAAGAAGGGGAAATGCCATAACAAAAAGGGCGGATTGAGCTCTCTCCCACGATTTTCCCCTTGAAGGAGTGTGCTTGGCCTACGTTTCAAAAGTGTTGGATTGTATTTATAGAGGATGCAAGGAGTGTCATGATTTACAAAGACACCCTCGACACCCAGTGGTCAATCCACTATAGCCATGTGGCCTTCCAACTAACACAAATTCATATCAACACAAAAGAAACAACAAGAATCCAGAAAGAAAAGGAAAAACACGGTCACTTTATTACTGACAACAGAAAGAGTACACGTAAAAAAAAAGGGTAGGACGCGCGTTCAGGACATCTCTTGGCAGCCTCACTCCCACCTGTCATCGTCCGCAGGGGAGGCCACCCCCACGGTGGCCGAACCCTCTTCTTCCTCCTCGGCCTTAGAGCCTTCCTCCTCTCGCTCGGCTCTGAGTCTTCCTCCTCTTGCCCGACCCTCGAGCTCTTCTCCTTTTTCTCAGCCTTTACCCGGAGCCAGGCCTCAAAGATTCGATCCTCGTTCAGCCACACCCATGACTCGAAAGTGCTCCAGTGAAACTCGGTAAGGGCCGACTCCATTATATGGAGAGTCCGCCCATGCAAGACCCCAACCTCTCGGCTTCGTTCAGAAGCATTGCATAAAAGATCACCTGGGGCAGTTCTAGAAGTTCTAAGCGCCCAGGAGCTTCCTCGGCCACGGTGAGCTCATAGCTTGGGCATAAGCCTAAAAATTGTTCGGAAGAGGCGACGGGGGAAAGGCAACCCCACGTCGGTTCCATCAAAATGGTGGGCAATGTATTCGGCCATTTCCCTAGTGTTAAGGGAACGAGAAAAAGCCATGAAAAGAACGCTCAATAAAGATCGATACTGGAAAATTGAAGGATTGAGCACCCCACCCTTAGCAATCACAATTTATATCTCCAAAGAAGGCAGTTTCCCAAGTCGCCGTCCAAGCCTCGAGACTTGGTCCATTTATGGTCGGTGGCCACAGGGCCCTCCACAACGGGGCCCAATTTTCGAAGCTCACCAGATATATGCCAGTCATGGACAGTTTTCCACATTTCACCTAACTATTCGTGTGGCTTGGTGTGCAGGCAAAATGTGAGGGGCTAAGTGATTGGGGAAATAAGATTTCCCCAATTGGACCCATCCTAATTAACCCATAGACCAGGCCCACACTTTAGAAAATTGGCCCCAAATGGGACCTTGAGGGCTTTATCTAGGACCCTTCTTGGCCAGACCGGCAGCCCATGCAGAATAGCCCAGGTATGATTGCAATTTTACCCCCTGCTGAGGGAACTATAAATAGTCACCTACCCACCTCAGGAAAAGAGTTGGCTGTTTAACTCTCTATAGATTTCATATTATATCTTCTGTCTCTCTCTACGTTGACTTGGACCTTCCACGGACTTGACCGTAGGAGAGGCGTTCCCGAGTCCACAATCCGGGGGTGCCCTTCTCGCATGTCAGACCTTGGAGAAGAAGGACGCCAAGTGTTGCTCATGCGCCGCCAAATAAACTCTTTCCTTTGTCCCACGCCACCCTCGACAGCATCCAAAGAGAATCTTCGGCATCAATATATATATATATATGTATATCTATATCTATATATATATGTATATGTATATCTACACATATCTATCTATATATATATAGGGGTGTGCGTGCGTGTGTGTATATATATACATATACGTATGTATGTATACGTGTATATATATATATATATATATATATATATATATATATATATATATATATATATGTGACACCCCCAGCCTCCTTTAGGCCAGAAACGTTTCACTTTCCTAACTTCTTACTTAATTCCTGGGATGAAACGGACAGAGTTCTCCCTAAAAACTAACCGTTTCCAGGCTAAAAGCCTTACAATAAGTCCTTGTAGATTAACGGAAGCGTAAACATATAAAACATAGCTCAACGGCCACAGGCCGGAGTGCATAACTCAACGAGCCACTCGCTCGGAGTGCACCAACCAGATTGATTCATGAATAAAGAAGAAATGAAAGATACAACTGAATGGTTAACAAAACCGGAGTATTAATATTTACATCCCAAAACATAGCTAAATTAAACCAAGAAGACATCTAACTAACTTGATGGTTGGCTCAGGCGGCCATACAGAGCGACCTTTATACCATATGCATTACATGAACTAGAATAATCGTTTACAGACCTTTATAAACTAAGAGTACATTACATGACTTCATTAAACACGTAAGATCCCTTCAAATGAGCACATACGACGCCTTGTAAGCAACAATAGGTTCCTTCTGGACTTATCTGACTCAACTTCTTCCTGTCAGAAAGAAAACCTGGGGAAAAGGGGAAAGAGTAGTGGGATGAGCAACCACACGCTCAGTGAGTGTCCCCCAACCCCCTTAAAACCAAAACCGTTGCAGGCAATACTATCTTTACTAGTCACATATCACGTTTCCATATTCTACTATCATAATAGATATTCATAGAACCTTTATGGGAGGATCACTAAGTATAAACTTCACTTTGACCACTCAATCATATTTCTAGGTTCCTCAACGACGGAGTTCTTTACTAGCAAGCAGTAAGGCACGTGAGTAAGTGTCGAAGGCTAAGTATAAGGATCTTTTCTTTTCATAACATAACTTCCTAACACTCCATTTGAACTACACATGAACCCTCAATCATATGATGTGTATATAAGGTTATCCCTTTTTATAAATACACTTTTCTTGGCATTTCATTCATATAATATACATATCACATACATAAACACATATCCAGCATTTAAGTACCTTTAAACATCATATTAAGCTATATGACACCCACGCATGCTATTCACATATCAACGTTCATTCTTTTAGGAAGAGACGCCTTCATTCATAGAATTTTCAACGTGCTATAACTTTCTTTCTCATCTCGTACACTTTAAATCAGACAGATTTGCTATGGATAAGAATGATGCCACATAAGATTGGAATCCACGTTCAACCATACTTAAGAATCATTCATAATGCATCCATTGAAAGCTTTCCTTTAATACACAGGCTAAGAATCCACATTCATCATATTTAAGAACATTTTCTTTAAATCTGCAATGAAACTTTCTTTGAACATTTGAAAGCATTTCATAACCTTGAGGTTCTCAATCTTTTGAAAGAGTTTACATTTCGCATTCGTCGTAAAACGACCCTTGTATGCATTTCATATTCATTCCATGCGGCCTCTTTGGGCCCATAAAACGTTCTTTTTCTTTAAAACATATAAAATGGCAAAGGCCAATTGCTTTTCTTATCTTGGTAGGAAAATACTTCTGGCATAAGATCATTACAGGGTGCTGATTGGGTGAGAACTATTCTCAACCCCATAGTGAGACCTAACGCTCACGCTTAAGCTCTTACTCCCGGGATGGCTACATATAACATATCGGACCATTACATTAGCCCTCGTCAGGGCCTCTAGGGTTTATCCGGACTTATCCCCTAGGTTAACATTACATCATATCATATTGTCCGCAGCACATTATCTTAGCCACTTAAAGCGTATCGGCCATAACGGCTAATAATTTTGTTGTGTCTTTTGGTAAAATCATTTATCACATAACTCACACTTTTCTAAACCGTTTTAGGGATTCCCCCGTTCAAGCAGGTTCACTCCCAAATACTGTTTGTATAGCGAAAATAGGCCATTGCTTGCTATTAATCATGGCTATTATTAGTTTGAAAACACGAGAAACGTTCTTTGTCAAATCACCACACTTTCACGCATAATGCATCTTAGACATAAAGGGGGAAAGGGATTCACACGTTTCACATTCAAACACTTCATAATCATTTCAACAACACAATGAGCCACACATGGCCTCGCAATCCACACGATTGTGGTCAATTCACAACCCGAACTCCTCCTCACAAGCACCGTACCACAGGACCTCGAACGCTCATGATTCTTTCCTCAAACCATCCAACTACCAACTCGATTCATCGATTCATTAATCACAACATATTATTCTATTAGCTTATAAAAATAAAGGATGAAGTTTAGGTTCTTACCTGAGCATCCAGCACCATTCAGCGGTGTGCTACAACAAGCGTTCATATGGCCACATTTATTCATGAATCGACAACACTTTATTCAATAAATCAAACATAATTTGATTTTAAACATATACGATGCATTTCGAAGTAACCTTCCTAAGCATGAATGTACAGAAAACAGAGGTTCGAGTGAAAACTAAACATATTTCAATAGCTTCGAATTTAATTCGTTTACATGCATTAGTTAGTTTAACTCGAGTCAAATGTAAACATGTTTATATAACTTTGATATTAATTCTTTTTCATACATTAACTCATTAACTTGAATCGATGCTAAAAATGTTAAACTAACTTCGAATTAACAATTCAAGCATGATTTACATTCATGGGTTCGAATCGATGCTAAACATATCAAACTAAGTTCGTTTCTAATTCCTTTTCAAATAATAACTCATTAACTCCATTCGAAGCTAAATATGTCTATATAAATTCGAATTCACTGTTCACGCAAGACTACGATTTATGTACAGAATTCACATCGATTCTCAATTTCAGGCATGAAACAACCAATTGATTCGAACCTAAGCATGGATAACTTATTTCTTGTCATTTCTAACGAATTTAACAAGCCCTAACTTGACATGCAACATCAAACTGCTGAAAATTAACTTCGAAAATAGTAATAACTTAGGAGGCGAGAACACCCACCTCGATACCACGCTAGAGACACGCGATTTAGCTTGAATTGAGGCCAAAAATCGAACACCAAAAGCCAGACGCTCCTCTGCTCTTCACGCGTGATTCGACTAGCCCAAACCCAATAACCCATGCATGCGTGATTTCGACCGAGTGTCCGCCCGTCCTTGCGCCAGAATCGGCCCAGCCATGGCCGATTTTCGCTCAACCTCGGCACAGGTTGGTCGCCGGCAGCCAGGGGAGGTGGATTGGGGCTTGGAACCGGCGAGTATAGCGTGTGTGAGGTGAGGAGATGAAGGAGACGGTGGTGGCTTTTGGGCGGTGGTGGACGCGTGTTGGGGGGGAACACCGGTGGTCTCCTCTCGCCGGCGACGCGTGATGGACGGCAGTGACGCCAGACGCCGGCCACTGGTTGCTGATGAGAGGAAGAGAGAGAGTGAGAGCGAAGCAAAGAGAGAGAGAGAGTGAGAGCGAAGGGGGAGTCGGGGTCCTGCCCGACTTCGGTCCCCCCTCCCCCTTTTCAATCCTTTTTCTTTTTCCTTTTTTTTGGGTTGTTTTGGGTTAAACTAACAACATTCAACTAAATTCTTGTCCCGTACTCGCTAATGGTTAGGCTAAACCCGAATTGAAACGACCCACAATTAATATTTCGGTTTAAACTTTGGGAATCGGCCAAGTAAAACGAAAAATGATTTTAAAAACTTGGTTTAGCGTTGATTCAAATATTTTATAAATAAGTAGCGTGAATAATAACGTTAATCAAATAATCGTTCTTTTTAATGAATTTAATTGTTAAAAACTCACACAGTTACTAAAAATACGGTTTTATAACGTAAAAGCAAGACAGGCAACTTAACGTAAAAATAACGAAGGTGGGTCTTACAATATATGCATTGATATATATATATATATATATATATATATATATATATATTATATATATATATATATATATATATATATATATATATACACACATATACATAATACCACATATATATATATATTTATATATTTACATTATATATAATATTATATATATATATATATATATATATATATATATATATATATATATATATATATATGGTTGGATATGCTAATAACTTATAAGCGCATCTTTTTTTGCATTGTGATGTAAAGTAATATTTAAGCACCTAAATAGAAAGTAAACTTGATATTAATTTAACGATGATTCCATACTTCAGTGAATAAGATATGTAAAACCTTGAATTTTTTTAAGTCATAAATTTATTTATTTTAGCTTAACAAAATACATATTATCATTGTTTGAGTTTGAAAATGTTGAAAATCAGCTCATAAAGAAGTAAGAAATTTACTTCAAGAAGGATACATGACAATGTACGTACGTACTGCAATTTATCTATAAATATCTTCTATTAGATGCCAGACTCAGATTAATGACCCCATTGTATACGCGATTACATTGAATTATCCAATTGCAGAATTCTTAATATTTAAGAAAGTTGTTAGATGATTTAATCAATAGATGTTGAACATTGAGTTTATTTTAGATATAATCATCTTTTATAAAAGAGTTATGACTCATAATTAAATTGTTTTCACATGAACGCATTCTAACCAAAAAAAAAAAAGAAAAAAATTGAAAACAAGTAGGATGTGAGATTTTTCAATTTCATTCGACATTAGTGCTAGTTATTTTATAATTTTTAAAAGAAAATTTTGATCTCTATAAATAAAAAAAGCTATAGGATGCATTGCATTTTAATTAGCAATTTGCTTTTTGCATCTCACTCTATAATTTTCAGGTGACATAGTAGCTTAGCTGACCAAAAATTAAACGTTAGGGGTGGATAGGACCCATTTTCAATTTTAATAGCCTATATAGCTATTATAGGCGATTAATGTCAGTGGCTTGTATGATCTTTATTGATTAATATTTTTTTAAGGTTTGAGAAGAGTGGAGGTACTAAATAGTTAATTTACTTAATTAAGGAACACCCAAGTTGTGTCGGACATTTCAAAGTACTCAACCTGTATATTAATTATATATTCCTTAGACAATCAAATATAGTATTGCAACAGGGGTTACAGTGTTGCTAAAAACAAAAAAATATATATTAATACATAAGTATAAAGAAATGTTAATTTTGGATGGAATAAAGCTATTCACATTACAGATAATGGATTGAAAAATAAGGTTTAATGAATTGGTCCATTTTTCTGCCCCCCAAACCAAAAAAAAAAAAAAAAAGAATTAGCATGATCCATTTGATTGATTTAGCTGGCAAATTAAATAATTTATTACTTGAATTAAATCATAACTAGTAATAACTAGTTATGATTTAATTACTAGTTATGATTTAATTCAAGTAATAAATTATTTAATTACTAGTTATGATTTAATTAAATCATAACTAGTATTGATCAAAAAAAAAAAATCATAACTAGTAGTGCTTTTTGAGTTTTTTTAGTAACATATATACAAAATAATAAATCCTCTAATATTTCTTGTGATTTTATGAATATTTTTTTAATTTTTTCCTTTAAATTCATAGTTTTTAATTTTGGCAATTCTATGATCTTAGCTTACATTAATAGTTTTTTCCCTCTCCATAGTTTTTTTAATTTATTTATAATTATGTGAATATCTACTGCAATTACATGTGCTCAAAATAGAGGAAAAGAACTGTCAAATTGTGAAGCATAATAAGTTAAAATCATAGCCACATTTTCTCAATATGATCATAATAACATTATAATGTCAAAATCTTTATTAGATGAATATATACTTGGACAACATAATATCACATATTCTTATTCCAGCAATAAATATCTTTACTATATATTAATTGTTTATATGATTGATTTACTTAGACAATATAATGCTAAAATCTTTCTAATATAATGCATGAATTGTTTTTTGATAAAAAATATAATGCATTATTTTTGGTATAATACATTATTAAAATATAATTGGTTTTCTTCTAATATCTTATAATAATAGGGAAGGATTTTTTAAGAGCGACATGTGCCCAAAGATTAAGAGGATTTGTTTTGTTCCTCATACCACGTGAAAATCCTTTGAGTTTTTCTAATTGTTATAACAATATGCAAAAAGTACAAGAAATTATATTCATTACTTATATAGTTTGCGGAAAAATTATTTGAGCCACTATAAAAAGATACAATAGTTTTTCTTAAAAAAAAAAATAAGTGGAATGCCCCACTTACAGGATTATTTGTGGATCAAAAAAAAAAAAAAAGAGGAAAAATTATATGTTAAACTTATTGTGGATTTCCCACTTTTTTTTTTAAGGTTAACTGGTAGTGGGTGCAAAAGTTTAACATGACTCGTGATTTATTTAGTATTCATGTAATAAATTATTTATGGTAAGATTAATTAGTATTGTTGTCGTTGTTGTTATTGTTATTGCTATTGTAGTAGCTGTAGTAGTAGTGGTGGTGGTGGTGGTAATAATAATAGAAACCAGAATTCTCTTATTATTTCTTATTAATTGTGTATTTATAGTGAATGTGATCCATAACTATCATCATAATATATCTAATGTAACTCTAATATTCCATATTTATAATAGTGAAGATCTTTTATTATTTAATATTTTATTAAACTGATAATTTTTGTTGCTTGAAGTTAGGTTTGGAATTAGGTTTGTGTTCTATCTCCTTAATGGCAACCTCCATCTAAATTTTAGGCATGAAGATAGAGGGAAAAAAAAGTTGTTGGTTTGTGTAGCTAGAATTATTTTTTACATAAACAAAAACAAAAAATTTAAATACTTCAAAGAAGTCAAACATACTAACCTATTTAAAGAAATCAATCAAACTAGTACGAGAAGATATGAACCTCTTGATGAATGCATTTACACTCTCCAATTTGCATGTGGTTGCTATTCCTCCCCAAAAAAAAAAAAAAAAAAAAAAAAATCCCAAAGAGAAGTTGGTGCCCAAAAATGTCTAATTTGATACGACCATTTTAATATTGTTTTGGAAATTGAA